>JAOEHY010006114.1:0-30000 GCA_025447955.1 Psilopsiagon aurifrons | reverse complement strand
AACTGACAGAAGCTTATTTTTCTCTGAGGTACCTACTCTACAATTTAAGCTGTAAACAAGGAAAGCAGAGCTATACAAACGCTGCAGCTACCAGCTAAAAACCGGTCCAAACTATGTCTAGAGTTCATGCAGTTCTGTTAATTGATGCTTCAGCAAAATATTTCCTTTGGGAATGGCAAGTGTCAGAGTAATCACATAAGGGCTGGATAGTACTTCCTGTGGAACAGCATATGTATCTAAGAATGATACAAAGAGAAGTAAGTAGTCAGCAGATAATCATGGTGAACACCAGAAGATCTGGTTTTGTTCAGAAAAAAAAATGGTCAGGAGGGTATTTGATTTAAATTTTGAAATATCTCACCTGGAGAAACAGGAGGAAATTAACGTGTAAGTAATTCATAGAATCATAAAGTCACATAATAGTTAGTGTTGGAAAGGACCTTAAGGTCATCTAGTTCCAACCCCCCTGGCCAGGGGCAGGGATACCTCCCACTAAACCATGTCACCCAAGGCCCTGTCCAACCAGGCCTTGAACACCGCCAGGGATGGAGCATTCACAGTTTCCCTGGGCAACCCCTTCCAGTGCCTCGCCACCCTTACATTAAAGAATTTCTTTCTCATATCCAATCTAAACTTCCCCTGTTTCAGTTTGAACCTGTTAGCCCTTGTCCTATCACTACAGTCCCTAATGAAGAGTCCCTCCCCAGCATCACTATAGGTCCCCTTCAGATACTGGAAGGCTGCTATGAGGTCTCCATGCAGCCTTCTCTTCTCCAGGCTCAACATCCCCAACTTCCTCAGCCTATCTTCATACAGGAGGTGCTCCAGTCCCCTGATCATCTTCATGGCCTTCCTCTGGACTTGTTCCAAAAGTTCCATGTCCAAGGTTTGATCTTAAAGAGGCAGTTGACACTAAAGCAAGTATGTAACAGTGGGCTATATATACGTTTAGATGGAAAACCAGTCCAACATTCCTGAATATCAAGAAGATTAAATTCCCAAATAGTATTTAAATAAGATCAAAGTTCCTATCTCCTCTATAGCAGAGCTCAATCTGCTTACAAACTTTTGAAACAGGGCATCTCCATGACCCAGGGATTACTTGGTAGTTTTGCATTCTCAAAAAGCCCCATAAGCTCAGTACTGGTATACCTCAGGTAAATGCTGAAAAAAGGAGCTGTGTTCAGTCACAGGAACAGTGAATTTAAGCATGTGATTAACCTCAGGCAAGTGCATATAGCAGAATAGCTATCATGCCTGGATGCAGCTACTGCTGCTACCATTAGCAATAGCTATGCTGCACTACTTGCAACACAGATGCTGCGTTAGACAAAATGAGACATGGTATCACTCATACCAGTGAACTGTGCTAAGACTCTAACAGTGCCTACAAGGAATATAATAATCCTCAGATATCACACTCCATTTTTTGTTCTCTCCAAAGCCTGAATCTGGCAAACACTGTGCCAAAGTCTGCTTCTCTGTTCCTGTGAGAATATCTCAAAGCAGAAAAATGTCACACCAACACCACACACAGCACCAACACTTCACTTTCTGGCTTTTACTGCAGGCACAAATGAGTGCTTAGAAGAGAAAAGCGGGTTCTTAGCTTCTTTTCCCATAACTCAAACACCCATGTCAGATCTAAATTTTAACAGATCATTGATTGGAGCATTTTCTTCCACAAGCTATAATACTCTAAGTGAAGGCTTGTTAAGTATATGATTATCAGTAAATGCTTCAGGCTGTATATTTTAAAGTACTTAAGAGGTTTTGTTGGTTTTTTTCTTTTTTCTTCTCACTACTGGTTCTTCAGAAGTTCTGATAAATATATTTTTGCACCACCTGGTATTGAACGGTTCATTGATGTTCATATTCTGGGCATTTTAGAAGTCTTTCTGAAGAAAATTTGGAATTATTCACAGGCAGTAGAACCAGAACATTCAGGATTTTATAATGCATTCTTTTTTTTATTATTATTTTCTTGCAATTTTCCATTTATTTCTTAAGCACTCAGGCAAGGTCTCTGCACAGTTTTGGCTAACGAGGGAGAGTGAGAAGAGGAAAAAAAAGGGAGTGAGACATAGCATTTACATTTTGACGTATAGGAAGTTCAGAATAAAAATGTATTTCTTCTGTAAGAGTAGAAATCTCAGCCACTTTCTGATCATCTTGGGAAACCATGTACTCATGTACTCAATTTTAACATAGAAGAGAAAAATTTTATAAACTGTATTCTAAAAATACCCATATTCTTCCTTCAAGGCTGACTCTTGCTGTTGCTCACACTTAGTTGTTCAAAATTAACCATGACAAGTGCAAGGTCCTACACCTCAGTTGGAGTAATCCCAGGCACAGCTACAGGTTGGGCAGAGAAGAGATTCAGAGCAGCTCCGCAGAGAGGGACTTGGGGGTGTTGGTCGATGGAAAAATGAACATGAGCCGGCAGTGTGCGCTTGCAGCCCAGAAAGCCAACCGCATCCTGGGCTGCATCGAAAGGAACGTAACCAGCAGGTCGAGGGAGGTGATCCTGCGCCTCTGCTCTGCTCTCATGAGACCTCAGTTGGGATATTGTGTGCAGTTCTGGTGTCCTCACAATAAAAAGGACATGCAACTGTTGGAACAAGTCCAGAGGAGGGTCACAGGGATGATCAGGGGACTGAAGCACCTCCTATATGAAGACAGGATGAGAAAGTTGGGTCTGTTCAGTCTGCAGAAGAGAAGGCTGTGTGGAGATCTCATAGCAACCTTCCAGTTCCTGAAGAGGGACCTATAGGGATGCTGGGGAGAGACTCTTCATTATTGGCTGTTGTGATAGGACAAGGAGTAATGAGTTCAAACTTAAACAGGGGAAGTTTAGATTGGGATTGAGGAAGAAATTCTTTAGTGTAAGGGTGGTGAGGCACTGGAATGGGTTGGCCAGGGAAGCTGTGAATGCTCCATTCTTGATGGTGTTCAAGGCCTGGTTGGACATAGCCTTGGGTGGCATGGTTTAGTGGGAGGTAACCCTGCCCATGGCAGGGAGTTGGAACTAGATTATCTTAAGGTCCTTTCCAACACTAATTATTCTATGATTCTATGAGTCTAAAATTATCATTACCCTAAATGAAACTACAATAAGTATGTATTTGTTTCCTGCTAGTTCAACTCCTTCAATTGTGTTTCTCTGCTGAAGGTTTCTTTTTTGATATAAATTGTGTTAAATCAAATTGCTCAATAGGCATTGAGGGACTTGCTCTCCATAACTGTGCAAAATTTGGACATAGGAATTTACTGTAGTATATTACATTCAAGTGTGTATGGAACTTGAAATATTTTGAAATGACAGTAGATAAATAATGTTGATTTGATACAAACTGTATTAATTTTAGTTGTTTCAGCCTTTTTCTTTTTTTGTCCCTTCCTGAAATTGCCTGCCATCAGGACTTAACAGATAGAATAAACCTTTAGATTCTGAGAATCCTCATGAACAAAGGTGACCACTTCCAGTTCAGTACTACCACTGAAAATACTTGGTTATTACACACTTGCAGAGTCAAACTTACAAAGAAAACAGCTTATTTAAAAAAAAAAAAAATAAAATGCAGCTAAAGCCAGGCATTAGTTACTGGCTGGGTTTAAACCACAATATAGCCCTTTCTTATTTACCTGACCCTACCACCATGCTGCTATAAACACTGGAAGTCAAAACCATTAGCTAAAAGACATAATTAGCTCAGACTAGAAATAGTCTTTAATTTTGGTGGGATAACTTCAAAAATTTTTAAGTTTTCAAAAACTCAGCTTTTACCCAGACTGTTTCCCTGATCTAGATGGCCATACTCAAAACCTTCAGATATGCCTGTACTTCAGAAAGTAGGGGAAAGGGAAAGCAAGGGATAAGAGAGATGAGGAATGCCTTCAGTCACAAAGAGATAGGGCTAGCCTTCCACTCTGGAATTCAGTGTTTCAGCTCAAGAGGTGTGGGAAAGGTTTTTTTGATTCATACTTCCAGTATAGGGAAATTGGGAGGTGAAGAGGAGTGCATATGCGTGGAGGAAGGGAACGCACTGGGAAGCACAGGATTCATGCTTACTTTGTGGAGCAGTAAGAGCTGGCACAGTGCCTCACAGAGAGTCCCATAGAAGTCACCCTCTTCCTGAATCGCCATAACTCTAGTTTTCTCAATTTTCTTTTCCAGAAAATTTGCAGATACTGCAGTCAGACATCCCTTCTTTCCAGAAAGCCTGTTACAGACTCATGGAAGACTAGCAGGTTGCTTAGGCATGATTCATTTTTGACAAGTTCATGCTTATTGTTACTCATGAATTTGTCATGCCAGGCTCTCCTAAACAGATTTTGTATTTGCCTGTCATTCATGAACAGATTTGGAGTACGTTTGATAGTGGTGTTTTGGGTTTGTTGAGCTGGGGAGTAGGTTCCATGAAATATTAAGGTGTTTTGAATTGTATGTGGGGGTTTTTAATGGGGGGGCATATTTTGGTAATCTTTCTTCCTTCTCCTTAAAAAATTATTACTGTTTATCATTACACAGTATTGTGGACTGACTATACAATGATCATATGAAAACAATGAGATTAAGGAAGAATATGCTTTCATTAAGTTTATACCCTGAAGTTTCAATATAAATGGTCAAAAGAAGATAAAATAAGAAAGTGGGTTTTTGTGTCTCAACACATATTAGAAATTCTAACTAAAATAAATTCACGTCCATAGATAACAAAAGGTAAAAAACTCCCTCTTTCTCAGCAATTAGTGTCAACATTTTTCAACACAACCTAATTTTAATGCTTCATCATGGAACACCTGGTAATTGTTTTAATCTTTCACCCAGAGTGATGAGGAATAGAAACTTTCATTAAAAACAATCTTTCAGGTTGCTGAATACATGAATAAAAGCTTTAATAATGCATCAAATGTTGTAAATCTTGATAACCTTATGAGACTTCTTAAAAACAGAGGTACACATTTATGGCTCTTTCTGCTAAAAAACAAATTTGGGTTGAAGCTATGCTTTACCAGCAGAGCTCAAACATCCAGCAATCTCATAAAAACAGTTGTTATGCATATTTAGTATGTACCTGGTCATTACAGTTTGAAAGAACATGAGATCACAGCACTACTCCACTTACAAGAGAGAGCATATGCTTTGCAATATTAAGCTCTACCAACTGGTATCAAAGGGCAGATTTTTGACAGACTTGAAAATAAAGTAGAGTTTAGATGTTCTTTAAACACAGTGACAAACTACATTACTAATTATTTCCCATTTTCCTGATTTAGAATTGAGTTACAAAAGTCATCCTAAACATCTCAGTTCTTGAGAAGCATTTTTTCCTTGTATATTTACCTAGAATAACAATGAAAAGCATGGTAACTTCTGCTAAAAATATTTATATGTGTAGCATGACCTAGCCCTTACAATGTCAGATTGAATGCATGTATTTGAAATGATGCTATTCACTTATCTTGGCATCCCAACCAGTAAGAAAACTATGTATAGTAGTGACATAAAAATGAACTGGCAGGAACAACTTCAATACAAAATGAGGATGTCACATCGTTCTTTACAATATCAAGAATAATTTTTAAGTGAAAAATTGCCATTAATAGAATAGTGAATGCTAATAGATTAAAGAGGATGAGCTCATAATGTGCTGGAAAACTGTAGCTCCATATCTTTAAGATTTGTAATCCTGACCACAAAGGAAAGCAGTATTTATGAGGAAGATTTTTCCTCTCATTTAACTTGTAATTCAAATAGTAGGTCACTTATAAGAAGAATTAAACATATTGCTTCTCCAAGGCTTAAATGTAAAATCTTTGACTCTAGATATCTGATAACTTAAGAAAAAATGCCATTAACTAACTTGGGGAGCCAAACTTACGATTTATTAATTTTTCTGATTTTGTTGAAAGTCTTGTACTTCGAGGAATCTCTGTGATTATGGCATCCAACATTTGCTGTCTTTGTGTCTCAAAAAAATAAGTCCTGATATTTTTCTATTTGTACAGCAACACCTGAAGAGAACTAGCTGGTATCAATTTCCTTTAACTTCTGTGTTGGAGCTGTGGTATGAGGGAGATAATTTTTTTCAGAAGCGAAATAAAATGATCTAGCAATAACTGCTGTATCTTAAGAAACAAGAAAACCAAAGGACTCAGGAGAAACTCACAAGAGAAGGTATGAAGAACCAGGCACTTCATAGGAAGAGTGTCTTTCTTGTGTCAGCAGTTAAGGATTCAAGTTGCCAGCAAACAAGAGAAAGAGGTTTTCATGAAAAGGAAAAAAAAAAAAAAAAGAAAAAAAATAAAGAAAAGGAGGAGGTCTGATTTAGATGGGTAAGCAGACGTAACTCCTGAAGAACAGGAAACTGTCAGGGAATGGTGTTTTTCTACTTTGTCTGGAACATCACAGCTACAGGCTGGGCAGAGAAGAGATTCACAGCAGCCCTGTGCAGAAGAACTTGGGGGTGTTGGTTGATGGAAAAATGAACATGAGCCAGCAGTGTGCTCTTGCAGCCCAGAAGGCCAACCGCATCCTGGGCTGCATCAAAAGGACTGTGACCAAAAGGTCGAGAGAGGTGATTCTGCCCCTCTACTCTGCTCTTGCGAGACCTCACTTGGAGTATTGTGTGCAGTTCTGGTGTCCTCAACATAAAAAGGACATGCAACTGTTGGAATAAATCCAGAGGAGGGTCACAAGATTGATCATGGGACTGGAGCACCTCCCGTATGAAGGTAAGCTGAGAAAGTCAGGTCTGTTCAGCCTGCAGAAGAGAAGGCTGTGTGGAGACCTCATAGCAGCCTTCCAATATCTGAAGGGGGCCTACAGGGATGTTGGGGAGGGACTCTACATTAGGGACTGTAGTGATAGGACAAGGAATAATGGGTTTAAACTTAAACAAGGGAGGTTTAGATTAGATATGAGAAAGAAACTCTTTACTGTGAGAGTGGTGGGGAGCTGGAATGGGCTGGCCAGAGAAGTTGTGAATGCTCCATCCCTGGTGGTGTTCAAGGCCATGTTGGACATAGCCTTGGGTGACATGGTTTAGTGGGAGGTGTCCCTGGCCGTGGGAGGGGCGTTGGAACTACATGCTCTTGAGGTCCTTTCCAACCCTAACTATTCTATGATTCTATGATTCTATGCACTTTTTGTTATCTAAATTGAAAGTCATTACTAATGGAAGGCTGTAAGGTCTGTTTTTATTATATGTGAACAGGTGGCTGGCAAGGCATGGCTTTAAAAATCAGATTGCAGACTTGAAATAGCAAGGATATTGCAGAATATATTATGCACAGGGAGTTAGATGCCTGCATTGTTTTTATAATCTCAGAAAATGCATCCATGAAGTGGGTAACATACAAATTTCATCTGAATGCAGAGGGTTAAGAACAAAGTACACCAAAAATGGACATAAAGGAGCTAATCTTATAATGTCCCTTAAATGCATTTTCTTTTCTCTCCCGGAGCACAGCTGTAAATACTGAGGTTACAAATATGCTAACGTCCTGCAAAAAGTGAATTAATTTGTTTTTATGAAAGTGCAGTTATATTCAAGTGGATTAATTGTGTCACAACTTTCCTAGCTAGACACAGGACAGGCAACAATCACAGTCCGTTAAAACACTTGCTGGAAACTGGAATTTTGTTTTTATATCTATTAATAAATCTCTCTAATGTATCTGAAAAGTAATTAACAGGAGATTGGGATTTTTTTCTTCTGATTTTTTTCTTACACACCATGCAGAAGACGTTTCTTGCCAATTAAAGCTGAGATTGGGCCCTTTCATATTTTATACCTAGTTTGACATGAAAGCACTGTCATTTTTCAAACCCTCATATTGCTCTTATTTTGTTTATTAAATTTTTTTTTCTTTTCAGATAGAAACTTTAAACACAATTTTGTTCTGAACTGAGTGATTGAACCTGAGATCACCTTTTCATAGAAACTGTAATGAAAGGTCATTTTTAAAGGATAATGAGAAATTTCTAAATTATTGCAGTATTTATTTTCTTTAAAACATTATCTTAAACGGTAGTTTTCTTTCCATACTGTATGCATGAACTTTTTTAAAGACAAAAGCATAACACATGTCCTAAGTCTTTATGTCTTGTGTCAACTTAAGGAAAAAAAAAAAAAAAAATGCATATAGCCCTTAATTTGAAAATACAGGTGCTGTAGGCATTTTTCCTTGTGCAATTTTCTACAGGAAAAGAAAAAGCTACTTTAGACTTTGAGCTTCACTATCTTTTATTCTTTTTTCTAAGTTTATTTATAGTTTTATCAGGGAAAGTGGTCAAAATTGCTTTTGCAAAGATTGTCTCGATTATAGTTTCTTTCCACTAGTACAGTCATTTTACCAAAGCCTAGGAACCCAGTGCAATTTTAATCAGGGCCAGCTGGAAGCTTTCCACTGACTCCACTAACAACTGGATGGGGCTCTATGTTTTCCCAATGGAAGTAAACAGCTTTTGCCCAGAAGTGCAGCATCCACTGCTTCTTGTCAAAATATGTACTCTCTCAACTATACCTGACAGTGTTCAAGGTCAGGTTGGGTGGGGTTTTGAGCTACCTGGTCTAGTGCGGGGTGTCCCTGCCTATGGAAGGTGGGTTGGAACTAGAAGGTCTTTATGGTCCCTTCAACACAAACCATTCTATGGTTTTATGATCGCTGGATCCTGCAAATCCTAAGTGTTCCTGCCATTATACCTTGATGTCCAAATTCTGTAGCTAATTCACCATTTCAATTAGCAATTTTCAAAATATAATTAAAACATTCTTTTTTGGAAGAAATGTATTTCCCTGTGAAAACTCCCTTTCTGCTCTGCTTCCTCTTGAGCCCATTATCCCTTGTCCTATCAATATAGTACATAAAGAGTCTCCCCGCAGCATCCCTATAGCCTCTCTTCAGATACTGGAAGGCTGCTATGAGGTCTCCACACAGCCTTCTCTTCTCCAGGCTGAACAGACCTGACTTTCTCAGCCTACCTTCATACAGGAGGTACTCCAGCCCCATGATCATCCTCGTGGCCGTCCTCTGGACTTGTTCCAACAGCTCCATGTTCTTTTTATGTTGAGGACACCAGAACTGCACACAATACTCGAAGTAAGGTCTCCTGAGAACAGAGTAGAGTGGCAGGATCACCTCCTTCCACCTGCTAGTCACACTCCTCTTGATGCAGCCCAGGATGCAGTTGGCTTTCTGGGCTGCAAGAGCACACTGCTGGCTCATGTTCATGCTTCCATCAACCAACCCCCCCAAATCCTTCTGCGCAGGGCTGCTCTCAATCTCTTCTCTGCCCAACCTTTAGCTTTGTGTGGGATTGCTCCAACTGATGTGTAGGACCTTGCACTTGGCACAGTTATACTTCATCAGGCTGGCATTAGCCCACCTCACAAGCATGTCAGCATCTCTCTGGATGCCATTCCTCCCCTCCAGAGTATCAACTGAACCACCCAGCTTGGTGTCCTCAGCAGACTTGCTGAGGGCTCACTGAATCCCACTGTCCATGTCACCAAAAAAGATGCTGAGCAAGACCGATCCCAACACCAGTCCCTGAGGGACTCACTTTGCACAGGTTCAGGTAGATGACATCATCTGCTCTACCCTTGTCCATCAGTTCTGTAGCTTCATCATAGAAAGCCAACACACTGGTTAGGCAGAATTTCCCCTTAGTGAAGCCATGCTGACTGCCACCAAACACCTTGCCGTTTCTCATGTGCTTTCCAGGAGAATCTGCTCCAAGATTTTGCCAGGCACAGAGGTGAGGCTGACTGGTCTGCAGTACCCTAGCTCGTCCATTTTCCCCTTCTTGAATGGGGGTTATATTTCCATTTTTCCAGTCATTGGGAACTTCACTTGCCTACCATGATTTTTCGTATATGATGGACAGTGTCTGAGCGACTTCACTTGCCAGCTCCTTCAGGACCCAAGGATGGATTTCATCAGGTTTCATGGACTTGTGCGTGTTCAGATTCTTAATATGGTCTGGAAACAGATCCTTTCTTGCAGTGGGCCCACGGTCTTCATTCTCACAGTCCTTGCATCTGCCTTCCAAGACTTGGATGGTGTGGTCAGAGCGTTTGCCAGTGAAAACTGAGGCAAAGAAGTCATAAAGAACCTCCGCCTTCTCCGAATCCAGGGTAGCCAGTTCTCATGATAGCTTCCAGAGAGGGCCCACTTTGTCCCTAGTATGTGTTATATTTGCAATGTATCTATTGAATCCCTTCCTGTTTTGTTTCACATCCCTAGCCAAGTTTAATTCAAACTGGGCCTTAGCTTTCCTAACCTGGACCCTAGCTTCCCAGAAAACATCCCTGTATTCTTCCCAGGCCACCTGTCCTTTTTTCCACCTTTGTAAGCCTCTTTCTTCCTTTGAAATTTCCTCAGCAGAAGATAAATATTACATGCCCTGCTAAAATGTGGCTGAGACTGCAGAGATTGAAGGTCGCCTCTCATCTTGCTATTTAAGGATTACAAATCTAGGCTGTAATTAGTGATAGGTCTTGATGGTTCTAAAGCGACAGTCATTTAATATATGAAAGAGAAATTACGTAAATTTTAAAAGAAGTCACCAAGCCTTTAAAAAACTATGCACTTCAGGTGTTGGCATTTTCTTTTACATGTGAACTATTGAAAAGGCGCAGACAAACAGGATATAACATTAATAATGTTCTAGCTTCCTTTTCTGGAGTCTGATGTTGCCTAGTAGCTTATCCCACATAATCTAGTGGATCATAGTATATACTTGAGTTATAGTTGCAAGGCTAAAGGATTTGATAGTAGCAATACCTCATTATTTTTCCTTTAGAGAGCTGTGAGATTTTTTTATTATAAATAGCTTATTATATCAAATAAGCTATTTGTTTTATTAGTATATGACATTCTTACCATAACTGATGAAACAAAGTAATCTGGGGTTTGATCACATCTGGAAGTAGACACAAGAATTCATCTAGCTTAGGACTTGGAAATGTTCAGAAGAAAAAAATAAAAATGAACGGTGGAAATGTTTTAAGTAAAACAAGCCATTTTACTTAATAAAATGAACCTATTCCCCTCCAGTACTTTATTACTCCTACACAATGAAAAAGTTTTTTTTTTTCAAATGACATTGCTATTTTTAAATGAGAATGATAAGAAAAATATACAGATAATGTAAGGATGATGACTGGACTCTTGGTGGTTCAATACCTAAACAACTGCAGACAAATGAAAAAACGCAGCTTGTTGAACAAGTTAATCCATCAGGATAATTCAATTAGGAAAATGTGAATGGAAGCTGGTGTTGTACAGGAAAAAAAAAAAAAAAAAAAAAAAAAAAAAAAAAAAAAAAAAAAAAAAAGAAAAGAAAGAATCAAGTTCAATTTAAAAAAGGAAGATCAGATTTCTTTCAAAGCTTCAACAAATCTGGCCTGATAAATTCCCATGGCCCACTGGTTTATCTTTTAAAGAAATTCAAGAGGCTGAGGAATTGTCGTAATGCTTTTTTTTTTTCATGTTTCTCACTTTTTTATTCTTGCTTCCTGCAGCATAATCATTCCAAAAGACATCACAGCACGTACACATAATCTGGTTTTGGGGTTTATTTCAAAAATTTTCATTAATAGCTGCATCTGGGACCCATAAAAATCTCTGTTGTGCTTGATTTCCTTATCTAAATGTTTTAGAAAGTTAAAACAACACCACATAGATACTAATCTGAAGACTGGCACACTAATGACCTATTTCAAGAAGGTGAAGATTTATTTTCTCTTAGAAAACACTCATAGAAAGAATGTAGTCAGGAAACAAAGCATTATTCTCATACTAAATCAAAGTCACAATACAATAACACCTCCTATAAAAATAATCAGCTCTATCCCAGGCAAAGCAAGGTCAAAAGTATAAGACTATGGGACTGAAAGTCTCAGATTAGGAAGGGAATACAGTCTATTAGAAAAAAAAATATCAAACAAACCGACAACAAATATATTCTAAGCATTTTTAAACTCTGCTCAATGCAAAGAACATTGATAGGTGAAATTTAATACAGAAATAATTCTCACAGTACAGCAAAATAGCTACTACATCAGAAACATCAGGATGACATCTACTCTGTAATTTCATAAATACATCTTTTTGAATTCTGTAACAGAAGGGAGATTATAGGTCTCCAAAGATAGGCTTAAGTCTTGCTACATCTGTAATGAAATAACCTGAAAGTATAGTTTGTAATAATGAAATTATTACAAAATTAAATTTAATCTAGATCCTTTAATAGTTCTGATGAATTTAAGTGATTTTTTTTGGAATATCTTTCAAACAATGAGCTTCTTGTGGTATTATTATGCCTCTCTCTACCTGATTCCTTCCAGTGGATGTGCTGAAACAGAACATGAAGTACCCTTCTCTCAGAGAGACTCTGAAAAAGCTGAAACCATGAAAAACTTGAAATCCATCTTTAAAAACACCCTTTTTTTCTGAGAAACTGACTGCCATTTTCTGCTACTGTTTCTTTTGATTTCTGGAAGGAAAGGGAGATGACTCAAGTAGTACAGATGGTCCAGTTTTACTGTGTTTCTGGCTGAGAAAATTTCTTTGGTCAGAGTCTGAGTTTTACAAATGCTTTGAAATCGGCCTTCATTTTACCTACAGGGCACCTTGGATAAATTTGCCAAGCTCTGTAGAGCCCCGTTCATATTGAAACTGTTTTAGCAAGCTATTATTGTGTGATTGCTTGGTATACGTGGAAGAGGTGAAAATGTTTAAATTAATCTACTTGGAAAGAGAATATTTTTTTGGTGGGTTTAATAAGCTGATCATGAAATTATCAGGCAAGTAAGTTGGAGCTGCTGCATTCAAACGTACCACACAGTGATGAGTTGAAAGGAAGACATCCATATTTTAGGAATCAGAAAGCTATCAGGAGTCATTATCCCTGACAAAAACGCATTCTAGAGAGGAATACAGAACTAAACTAATTACCTGTCAAGTACCTCTGCAGAGGTCCTGGACATTTTTAAATATATTTTTCTTTGAAGATGAGGAAAAATAATTATCAAGATTAGTTCAGGGTTTTTTTTTTATTATTTTTTATTTTTTTCTTTCCTTTATTTATTTATTTTATATGCTTCCAGTCATGGGATATGAGAGAAGCAATTTATTATCTCTCTTAGTTGTCTTGTAGAAGGAGAAAATATGCTACCTGACTGCTTTAAGGCCAGAGACCCCAAGTTTCAAATTTCAAGGTTTTCAAATTTCTGAAATTCAGGTTTAAAAAATCCTGAAAGAGAAATCCTGAAAATTTATCTAATTTGATTCAAATCAAATCATGAGCACTGTGCTCTTGTTTTCCAGAAATAGTCACAAATTAACAACTCCTTTCCAATTGATTTTACATTCTTTATTTATTAAAAATTAGAATTAAATTGTGTATTTTCTTCTTACATATGTTTTTTACATATTGTGAATCAGCTTTTTTATTTAGAACACATTTTCTGTCAATAAAAAATGCAAATAATTATATCTCCAATATAGAAGTGTAACAGCAGTTTTAGTAGGATGCTTCTTTTCAACCAAATCCTTAGGAATATAAACTGTAGGATATAAGTACCTATTTTAAGTCACTTGGTAATATTTTATAAGTTTTACTGGCTCCCAGATCAAGAAATTTACCTCTATCTGATTTCAATTTTCTGTCAGTGATAAATTCCCAATCAAGTTTCCCAGTTACTGAACACTGAATACATTATGTAAAATGGCAGATAGAGTGTTTTCTCTACCGTATAATAGGTATAGCTCTATCTTGGCTCTATTTGCTTATGACAACCAAAGAAGACATTGAAAGTTAAAGTTAATTCGTACATGAATGTTTTTCATTCATTTATTCTTTTAGACGCTCAGGAAAGCTGTATAAAATGTAGAAGAAAAAATCAAAAGAAAATCCAAGGCACTTAGTATGTCTCATTTTAAAACATGATGGTGACTATACATCACATTTGCACTGGAGATTTTTTTCTATCTTTGTCCAGTGGCCAGGATTTGAAAGCTGCTTTTACATTAAGAGATGATAGTAAAAAGAGATGCAGCAGTCCAAAATTCAAAGGTTAGGTTATGTAAAGATCTCTGTATTAAGAAAACTGAATCCTTCCTGCAGAGAAAATATCTACAGAAAAGGGCTGTTCTAAGTGAGAGGTAAGTAGATTCTTATGTGAAGAAATAAGGGAAAGAAAAAAAAACAAACCTCAAAACCCCCAAACAAACAAACAAAAAAAACAAACAAACAAACAAACAAACAAAAAACTAAGAAAAAGAGCTATGCAGGTCAGAAAGAGTTTAAAGGAGAAAAAGTACAAGTTGTGAGGCTTAGAATATCTAAGAAAATTCTTCATTGCAAAAATGATGGAGATTTTTTTTGCTGTGGTTTGTATTTCCTTCTGTAATTTCCTTTAGAAGTTTGTAATAAAGATTTTTTTAAATTTTTTTCTTTCATTAGAACAAAAGTTGTTTTCACTTCATGTTCGATAGTCATGTAGATGACTCACAAAGTAATGATACTAAATACCGCATTCATAACTGAGTGAATTCATGTTGAGTAATGCTAACAAATATATCTCTTTGGATGTCTGGAATCCAAAAGAATTTGAGGATTTTTAGAAATTGAAGTATGTTTCCCACCAACTGAAAAAGTAAATATGAGTGATAGTAGTGTGTATACCAAGACAAAGGTAGACCTCACTCTTGGCAATCAGTGCTATACTACCAAAATAAAAGGCTGCAGATTCAGAAATCTCAACAAAGTCGTATTTCTTTACTTCCTTTCTAAAAAGTATTATACAAAGAATGGTAGCTTACCATTTGCTGCTCTAGATATATGTGGCAACTGAAATAAATATGTAGCACACAGATTTCATAAACAGGAATTCTGAAACAACGAGAACTGGCTTTTCATCACTTAAACACAAGCTCGTATCTAAGGTGACTAATTTCTAAGCATATTTTCCCTACAGAATTTCACTACTAAGATAAGAATTGTGACTAGACACTTCAGTTTACCAAAGTCTGGACTGATATACCATAAACTTTTTTTTTTTTTTTTTTCACAGTGCTCTGCTTATTGTTAAGAGAATGGACTCCCATTTCAGACATGATAATTAAACAGAATGAATCCAGGCCATGTTCTGCAATTTGGAAAGTTAATAATAATAATAAAAAAAAAAAAAAAAAATAACCAGCAAATCTTAACACAGCAAACAAACTATCAATGCAATTCTTTGCCTCAGTTTCCTCACAGGGTTCGTGCTTCTTTCAGTCTTATATAAGAACTTTCTGGAGCTCCCCAATATTCTTTCTGTTCTTCTTCCCTCCCTTAAGCACATGACTCCTCAAATACAGAATAACTTCTCTGACTTGTAGTCTGGATTTTACATGTTTCCCATCTGCCTTTCTGAAATGACTGATGGAAATAATTCCTGGTAGTTCCCTTCCACCTGAAGTATCTCTTCAAATGAGTTTCTCAAAATGCTCAATGATCTGGTGCTTCTCTATGGTATTATCTGACAGCTATTGTCTATTTCTCTGGTTGGTAGACCAATTGTGCTTTTCTGCAATCTACCTTGTCTAGGATAGTTTCCATTAGAAAGAAATATCACCAAAGACTAATGAATTATCCAATAATCTTGGGGTTCATAATTATGAAGGTTATCCTCTGAGACAAAAGGTAACAGAAGATGCAGGCCATTGTCTTTAGTAAAGCTAAATTCAGAGACTGTTGAATTAAAAGTGCATAATCTCCAACTGGAATAATATATGGGGCAGATTGCCTTTATCATCCTGTTTCACAAAGACCAGTTACAATGACAATTTTAAGATTAATTTTGGAGTGTTAAGAAGTCAGCTATAAGATAAAAATGTTAATGGCAGATACTCATTTTTCAATGAACCGAAAATTAGGTTCACTCATATAAAGGTCATCCAAAATCAAGAGAAGCTACCCCACTACATGAGTGAGCTGACTTCTCACAGCTTGAACTACCACTTTCTCAAAATCACTATACTCAAGAGAGAATTTATTTTGTGATTTGATGTATGTCATGTTTCTATTTAGTCTGAATGCATTGCAATTCTGAGAAGAAAGTGAGTCCATTGTTGACTGAAGAGAGGGATTTTCTTAAATAACTAAGGCTGTGAACTCTACAAAAAAACGTATCAACCTTTTTCAGAGTGGTGATTTAATTTTCAAAATATCAGAAGACCCTCATGTTTACATAGGTAGAAACAATGATCCACTGCCAGCAACAAAAGTAGAATGTTTTTGCTGATACAAACTTTGCTGCTGCTACCCAGTGTAATGAAACAAATTATCTGTTAACAGCATTTTTTGGTAAGAGACTGAAACTGTATCATTCCACTGACTTCACTAAGAGCAACATCATGTTCCTAAGACCCATTTCCTACTGGAAAAAGCAAATTCCATTAGGAATTACTTCAAGGTAGAACTGTTCACAATCCAACTTTTGTATCTCCCGAGTCTTGTTTTCACTAAAGAGTTGATGGCAATATTAGCAAAACCTTTCCTCAAAAGATGCAGACAGGAAATAATTTGCTCAGGAAAGGAAACATTTACTAAATTTCAGCATGGTTATTAACTTGAGTAAAAGAAGAGGAACAGATACCATATAAAAACACTCTCTACAGTTTTTACTAATTATCATGGGGATCAGTTGTAACTGTCACACAAAAAAAATTTTATTTGAATTAAGATAAAGCACCTTAATAAATGAAGGAAATGATGCTGGTATACTACGTATTTGCCTGCTAAATCTCCTGCTTAGTAAATTCCATGTTGGTCCTTGAAGTCACTGAAAAATCCATTGTTCACAGGATCACATCACATAAAATGGCTACTGGTGGAGGGCATATTTCTGTATGTCTTCACAAAATGTGTCAGGATTTTGGATCTTATTGTAGGTCACATTTATTTTCTAAGTTCATTTTAAACTTCTGAATGGCAGTGTTTTGAATTGTTAATCTAAAAAAAAAAATAAAAAAATAAAAAGTAAATAAAAAGTTATAACATTGCACCTTGCACCTTGACTGAAGGCTTTTCCTCTTCTCATGAAATTTTCCCTTTTGGCATACTACTTTACAATCATGTGGCTCAGCCTTCAGACAGAATTACCTGTATACATTCATTTATCTTTTTGTTTATTTTGCATCTACCTTGAAAATTTGAATTTTGAAGTTACCTTCTTGCAGTCCTTGACGTACTATCTTTAATAAGTTTGGAGCTTACAAAGACATTCCAGTTCTGTAGCGTTTTATATTTTTACAGAAAGGTTAATATTATCACTCAAGTGCAAATAAATATATGCTTGGATCCCTTCAACAGACAAGCTACAGAAAAGAAGCCTGAAGAACTCTGAAGAACACAGGTTACTATTTTAATTCTCTCTATGTTCCAGCTAAGTGTTCCTTTTCAATCTTGATTAGGACAAATCAACAAACCACACTGCCCTTCCTAAGCACATCACACAAAATGGTATGCTATAAGTGTGATGATAAGGTAAAAAGGTGTTACTAGTAATGCATATTAGTAAATCAGTCTTAAGTCTCAAGAAGCTAGCTTGTTCCAAGAAACCAGTGAGATTTCCCAGATACTGTCCTCTCTCCTCCCTTTTCACAAAGAAGTGTTTGTCTTGTCCTCTCCGCTCCCCATACAAAGAAGAGAGGGATGGCTCCACTCAGTTTTAGAAATCTTCAGTAGCTCTGAATCAGGTTAACTGAGTTAGCCCATGCTGACAGGTGTGTTCCATATGGGCAGCCAGCTAAAACTCTGTAGGGTTTGTGAAAAATGTCGACAAATAAACTGCTAACTAATTGATTGAAATATTCATCAAGTGATACGATTTAGAAGACATAGGCTTAAGGAAGGTCCTGATTGGATTTGCTTTGGCCTTTTCATTCAGAATTCCCTGGAGGTGACATTTGTGGTGACGAATGACATCTGTGTTAAAAGCAAAACAAGAAGGCTGCATTACTGGTTAGATGTTCTCAGTTCTCTGTATGGGTATTAGGTGAACGCGGTTACAGAAGGAATTCTGTGCAGCCAAGACAATCTACCAAGTGTTCATCAATCTGTAGACAGATTTGCTTGTAATTTGTTTTGGTTTTGTCTAATATTTTTACAAGGTACTCCTATAATAATAACATTATAGTGGGCTGAAGAGCATCATGCTAGGTGGCTGGTTGTGTTCTCATTGAATTATTTAGAAGAGCCAAGGAGTATATACTATATTAGCAGTCTGCCAGGGCACAAATGGAAGGGATAGCAGGAAAAAAAAAAAAAAAAAAAAAAAATTAACTAAGTAGAATGAAATATAAATAAATAAGAAGAATTCTCACAGATGCTTTTTCTGCTTCTTTGAATAGTTCACAGACTAGGAAGACCTCTAGTTTTGTAGGATATTTGACTGAAGAGGGTGGATCCCTGCCTCTGTGCAGGCCTTAGCCACTCAGTATCAGTGAAATAAAGGCCTGATTCCTTTGTTCAGCACATTGCCCCTTGACCAAAAATAAAATTATTAAAGGAAGAATTTATCAAAAATTCATGCAAAGTTTTCCCTCAAAATTACCTCCCTTCCCATTGTGTCCTTCAACTGGGAGACTTCACAGTCTCAGAAATATTGCTTAGACAAGAGATCATGCAGTACCACCTCTTGTTATTGCTAGTATTTGATCAGATCAGCCATGGCTTTTTCCAGTTACATTTTAAAAATGTCAAAGGATGAAGATTCCTTAACTTTGGAACTGGTTATTAACTAAACAAAAATTTGGTTATCCACATCTTTTTGTGTAACCAGTTCCAGGGCTACTACGCACTATATGTGAAGACACCTGTGCCAATATTGAATTTCAGGAATATCATGTCTCTGGACTATTAACTTCTAGTGGACAATTGACTGAACAAAAAGTCCTCCAGGACAACTTATAAAAAATCTAGCCAGTTATAGAGATCTGATCCTACTCTTCACATCGCCAAATATAAAATTGCACTCACATGTCACCTCAATACTAGTACTTTGAAGCAAATTCTGATTCTTTTGTTCAACAAGATGATTGTTTTCCAGTAATATATGTAGTAAACTCAGATTTGCTGTGACACCAATTTAAATTTACTGGGAAGCAAATTGCTTGGATATGTAAATAAATCTGAGAGGCATTCTCTGTATAACATAAATAGTATCAGCTTTCTGTCTTTGCTTCTTTCTGTATGCTTTTTGGTGATGGGCTCTCTAACCAAGACAAGCTGCTTCTTAAAAATTTTCTTTATCCCTTCTACAAGGAATTTCACACAGCAAGAACCAGCCAAGTTAAGGTATGCAGCATTTCTGTAACACTAAGAAAGTGTTAAAAGCCTATACTCAAAAACTAGTTAATGGAAAAAGTTTTTGCAGCAAACATTTTAACAAGTTCTTTTAATTGACCTCCTTTTGGGGATTAAAGCAAAAGCTTTCTATTTGAGGCATCTTTTTCTGAAATAACAAAAGGAAAAGCTGTCTGTGGGTTCCACTTCTATTTCAACTAAACCCAATTATTGCCACTACTGGACTTGAATGAAATTGATGTGCCCTTTAACCTGCTCTGATAAAATGTGTCTACAGCCACCAGCACTCAAGCTTGTAGTGCTACTAGCCATGCACAAACATCCAATATCTGTCTCTTGCTCATTGTGAACTATAGCAAGATTTATTCAAAGAGATATCTATGGATGAATAATATGTAGCTCTCAGCTCAGAAGCACTACAAGCTTAAGTGTTTCCCTTCGATTTGTGCACTGCATGAGTCATACAAGAAAGCTACTAGGCCAGCACTTCATCACTGAAAATTTACTGGAGTTCTACTCTTGACCTTAATTTGTGCAAAAATCAAGGGCATATCTAACATCATAGACATGTCTTCTTCTAGCTCTCTCTGCCAGTAAAGATGCTCTACTTCTATTTGCTCATCACTCTTCTGTAGCTGCCAATGGAAAATATCACAAATGAGCCCTAAACTGCTTTAGAAGATTAATCAGTTAGCTCTAGCTTCCTTCATTGGTGGGTTAAATCATTCAATCTAATTTTAACTGACAGGATTTTGAAGGAACTCACATACATTTTTTCCACTGACAGAAGGTGTGGGAATTGAAAGCACAACAGATTGATACAAATCAAAATAATTATTTAAAAGGTAGATATTTTCCTTTGGCAGAAGAAGCCAAAGATTTCAGAGAAGTCATTGAGTAAACAGGGAGAAGCTCTAACCTGAACTGAGACTGAATCAATCTGTTATTTGCTTCTAAAAAAAGCCAAGAATTCCTTCCTCTCTCTTTCCTTCCCCCTTCCCTTCCCTAGACATTCTAAGCTAAACTTATGCATTTTTTTCCCACATAACACTCTATCTGTGCCTAAAATGATTACAAGTTGTGAATTCAAAAACAGCCTGGAAAATATATAGCTAAAATGACCACCTATATATCTAAAAATAAAAAAAAACCATAAGGTCCCATGTCAGCTTCTCACTGCCAATTTATACCATGAATGTTTGGAAACTTTAAAATTCAGCTCACAAACTGAACATCAGTGAAACACCACACTAGACCAGGTATTTTTAAAAGTTTTTTAAGCACATAATGTCTATTAAATCTATGTCTAACGCATATCTACTGATGACCCCAAACACTTTTAAAGACCACCATTTGTGTTTCTAACCAGTTTACAATTTGTAAACTAATTTCCATGGTTCCCAGACTCCTGGAAGGCCTGCGCATACGTATATGCATGTGCATGAGTGTGTGTTCACTCACATCCATGGCAGAGAAGAATAAGAAGACACACACACATTTTTCCAGGGTAGCAAAACAAACATTACAACATGCCAAAGTCTTTAGCAGCATTCAAGGAGGTAAGAACAGGGATACAATTAGTTTTCCATTCTTATTGGACAACTTTAACTTTTAAAACTTAAGGATTATACTATGATCAAAAATACAGCTCATCTGAGAGTTCAAGGATCACCAGTGAGATTGCCACACACTTTTGTTCAAATTCTTCTTCTATTTCCTCTGAACTGTCATTTTACAGCCTTGTACCATTTTTTCCTGTCAAATAAGCCCATGAGATCTAAATTGGCCTGAAATTAATGCCTCTTTAACCAGCAGGTATACTGTCAAGCTGACTGGTTGGTGCAGTTGGTGGTTCTTTAGTAAACAGTTCTTCCATATTCCTAGCTACTGTATGTTTTCTTGGGGTTCTTTTTGGTGCTTTGTTGTTTGGGGTTTTGTTGGTTTTTTTTCAAAATCAGACAGACCTTAAAGAAACAGAATAAAAGGCACACATGCTTGCACATACACATATCCCTCATACTCAGATTTGCCAGAAGTGGATTGGCCCAAGTTCAAGAGCTATTCTTGAAGCAGAACTTCTTTTAATCACATTTCATACATCTGAAGAGCCCATCCAAGCCTGTAAGTGAATGCTATCAAAGGCTTTTAATCCAAATAAAACCCCTTCAGTAAAAGAACAGAAAAACCTGCTTAAATACAAAGGAAAATGCACATCTCTGAAGCACAAACTACTCTCATCAGAAGTCAGAATTTTTACTTTCATTCAGGCCCATATGCACTACTAAAAATCCCATACTTCTGACATTGTCAAGGAGACTTTGAGATCTAGGAATAGGTACCACTGCAGACTAAGTACCTTCAACCACTTGACCTGGTGAAGGATCCTGAACTACTTCATTCATGTGTCTGGAGGCTGCAACTACTTAAGTAAGAACTAGGAGGCAAAACAGTGAGGTTCAGATTTTCCCAGCTAACAGATTTTCTAGCTACCTTCCAGGCAATCAATGTTTTATAAATAATCACTTCTTTTTCTTCATCTTTTCAATAGCCAGCAGCTAGATATTAAAATACATGGACTCGATGTCTTATCGGTGTACAGAGACAATATATATATTTATATTGCATTACACACCTTTCTTCACTCACCCCCCAGATAACTCCTGCGAAGAAGCATTCATGAATGCATACAGGAGATAAGTTGTATATCCATCCATCCATCCATCCATGTACTTTTGGGAAGTACATGATTTTTCATGAGATTCCACAGTGTATCCCTAGAATCCTCTGAACTAGTCTCTCTCCACACTCTGAAAACAAAATACATCTTCGAACTAGGATTAGATCTCACACCTTTGTAACTTTTCTTCATCCTATAAAAGTCATCACATAAAAGTCAACAAGAATAATTATTCCATAATATGGGTCCACTACACCTAGAGATAAATGTTCTTGTTACATTCATAGCACAACAATAGCCATGAGGTGATCTTCAAGCTTGATGGAGATTGTATTGGCATAGATGAAAGACGAGTGATAGCAAGAACAAAAAGGTGAAGTTCAGATCATGTCTTGCTCCTGCAAAAGGAATGTAGAATAGTCCTTTAAGAAAATTGATATAAATGTCAAAGTTTAGGAAATACAGTTAAATGGCAATGATTGTAACTATACCCTTTCTAGTCTCACACATTCTTTGTATTACTTCCTCCAAAATGTTTCTCTAAGTCTCTATGCTATGCTGCAGAGGTCATAGCGTAATCATACATACGGAGGTAGAAGTTTACATCAGTTGCAGAAGGCAAAGAGAAGCCAGTATAGAGATTTGAAGAGAAGCCATCCTATAAATGTGTGGCAACACTTGTCTGTTTTAAAAGTCATCCTCCTGCTGTTCACATTTGTATTTAATTTGCAAACAGTAGGCGGAAATTTGGAACTCGTACACTTTCAGTTCCTCCTGATGCACTGTAAGTTTTAACTGGGAAAACACTCCTCCAGATTGCCAGTGTCTTCCTTAGAAGAAGGTCAAAAAAAGGATGCTGAAGGAGATGCCAATGAGAAACATGGGTGCTTTAGCCTACAGACATACTCCAAACTTTAAGGTCCAAGTAGTGTTTCAGGAGCTGTTTTTAAGGTGACTAGAGTGACTGTACCCCTTAAAAATCTTGATAGCATGGCATTTAGCATGTACTCAAGTACAGTTTTGCACATTTTCGTAACGCTGCAAAATATCAGTTATTATGTTTTAGATAATTTTCTTTGCCTTAATTTTATAATTTTATTTCAACTGCTTTTCTATTTTTTTCTCTCTTTTTTTTTCCCTTGTTTTTTTTTTTTTTTTAACAACATTGTCAAAAAAGTCAGCTTCCATCCTCAGTTTTTGCTTACAGTTGTGCAAACTTCCTCTTCCACTCATCACAATACAATACTTCAGAACTATGGGGTTGTTCTTTTCATGCACTACTATCCATTCGCAGCAAGTCTGCAGAGCTGAAGAAAAGACAGCACTTGCCTGAAAGTGCCTGTCCTACTAGTTACCTATTGCAAGCCAGTTCCACAGTTTTCTCTCTGTTCTGCTGATGGCATAAATCGTCTGACTGATAAGCCTAAGCATAAAATCCAACTCAGGAATTTCCCATAACTTGCTTGCTGAATCTGAGGCAAAGTAAGGGAAGTGTATTTCATTTCCCAGCTCCTTACGGAAGTTATTCTGTAATGATCCACTACTATGATATACAGACAAGAATGCACAGACTAGAAAGGCCTGTGATCTATCTTGCTACAGGTATTCTAAAGTATGAACTACATTGCCCCTTAATTAGCTTCCAGTCACCCGCTTCTCAGAAGTCTATACAGGATTACGTTCGTAATAAAAGAAACAGAATAGAAAAAAAGAATCTAAAAATAATGGTCTTCTAGAATTTTTTTTCATTTCTTAAAAAAAAAAAAAAAGACCAAACTAAAGCCAATAAACAAACCAAACTCTCAATTATTATTTTCCTTTCATGCTAGACAAAATGTAGCAGGAATCAGAAATCTAATCAAGTAGAGTGACTTCTAAACACTGACCTATATTTCTAGGAAGTTTGTGTGTTGGACTCACAACCATACCAGAAGACCAGTGCAATGGGACTTTGGAGTATACTTACTAACTCTTCAAAAAATATTTTTTTATTTTGTACTGAGGCTAAGCATTATGAATGTAGCACCAAAGCAACTGCTGTGGCAGTTTTGCTCATAGAGCTGCAGCAGTAACTGCTGTTATGTCTTCTCCACCATGAAAATGGTTGAAAAGATTTAGTGGTTAAAACACAAATTAGATTAATTTTTAATAATGCATTTGAGTACTGTTACCAGTCCCTGCTATCAGAGATACATACGATATATGCATCACAAATTCTAATAGAAAGTTGCAGAGAGCTAGAAGTTGCAGTCCAGACTCCAGCTTAGGATATCCTTGTGTCACAACGCAGACAAAGTCAGGATCTCCCAGGTCATCATGAAGCCAGATCAAATCAATTTTGAGTACAGTAGTATCACCTTCACACTTCAGGATACCAGCCAATACATTTTCATCAGATTCCTGTATCTGCAGTCAAGGGCAGACCCCAGGAAGCACAAAGACCTATGGCCTTTCTTGTACAGCATTGTGTGAGGATGGAAAAAAAAAAAAAAAATGTCAAAGAGGCACAAACTCCACCTGTAAGTCAGGACATGATTTGGCAATAAGCAGTCACTTGCAAGGGAGAAGACGTACTTTAGAAGAGCTTCATTGGCTAAGGGATAGAGGCTGTGACACTTTCTTTTCTGAACACTAAAAC
This sequence comes from Psilopsiagon aurifrons, assembly GCA_025447955.1. NCBI lineage: Eukaryota > Metazoa > Chordata > Aves > Psittaciformes > Psittacidae > Psilopsiagon > Psilopsiagon aurifrons. Next base: position 5,313 of record JAOEHY010006114.1, on the reverse strand, counting down.
GTAGTATTACCTGGACATGAACGCAAACCCCTTATATATGATTCTTCCAGCTTCCACCAAATACAGATGTGCATTTTCTTCAGTATCTCCCTTTCCTCTCTTTTTACACCTGGCAATGAGATAAATGAGCATGGTCCAAACCTCATTTCTAATAGTTCCCTCTATAAACACTTGGACTAAGCAAATATGATCATGTTTTGGTATTTTTAGCTTACTTATAAGCAGAATCTGAAATTTAGTAACATGCAGTGCTCTGAGGAGAAAGAAAGTATCACTGTGAAATGGGTTCTCTTTCCTATTGTGCTCCTTGTTTGACGCTGGTAAGAAATTAAGCAGAGGTGAACTCTTAATTAGGTAATGAATTAGTATGTATATCTGTAATTAGAATTTGGATATAGAAGAGAAAAAGCATATTTCAGTACCAAATTTTGCTTAAGAATTTTTCTAAAGGAAAGTATGCTTTTGTTAACTAATAATTGGGCAATAAATTTACAGAAAAATAGCAAAATTTGGTTTTAAGCAGAAGAGATGACAAGAGACATGTTTTATACAGAAGGAATTTTTAAATAGGTGGTACTTTCAAACCACAGTCTATTGTAATGTAATGTCTGAGGTAGCACATATTTCATTTGCTTTGAAATAACTGTATAATATGAATCATTATATCTTACATTGCTGTTTACATTCTTAGATCACAAAGTAACTTACAAAAGATAAATATTCGCACTTCATAGATGAACAGTGCTGACAGTTCAGTAATTTGCTCACTCTTTTCAAATTGTTGGCAAATTGAGGAAGAGAATTCTTGTTCTTAATTCCAAACCAATATTCTATATACTAGAATATTCTGCTTGTCCCTGGACTTTGTACACAAAAAGAACTCCTTAAATGCTTGTATCTAACTCTTATTATTAGTAATGCATTCTCAGTGTTGTCATACTTAAGAAGATTTCTGTTATTTAGAAATACAGCAATCCTTTAGAAGATAGGTTTCAGACAATAATCCCATTTCTAGCCTTCAACATGGATTAATTACTTATCAAAAGCATCCAATGTGGAAAATCAAAGCCAGATTTTTTTTTTTGCAGTTCTTGAAGTTGATTCTTTGCCCCAAAACAGCTGCTTCTTTTCATACATCTTTCTGTTTACGAGATTTTTTCTTTATCAATACTGAGCAACATTAGGTAAAGTACCTGGAACAGGACCAAATCAGGATTAGTAGCAAACTGGAAATCATTACGTCTTTATAATTGTATATAAATTTAAAAACAGGGTGATCATGACAGTATATCCCAGATAAGATAAATTGATCTTGAATATTTCAGAGTTCTCAATATTAAACAATATACTTACTGAAATTATGTAAAGCATATTCAAATGTTAACAGTGCAGGCCATATGTCAAGATGTTAAAATAGCTCAGAAATACAGAGAACACATTTATAAACTCACAAAGCAATCGTAAGAAAAGCTGCAGGTTGAGCAGAGAAGAGATTCAGAGCAGCCCTGCAGAGAAGGACTTGGGGGTGCTGGTCAATGAGAAAATGAACATGAGCTGCCAGTGTGCACTCACAGCTCAGAAAGCCAACCGCATCCTGGGCTGCATCAAAAGGAGCATGACCAGCAGGTGGAAGGAGGTGATCCTGCCCCTCTACTCCACTCTTGTGAGACCTCACTTGGAGTATTGTGTGCAGTTCTGGTGTCCTCAATGTAAGAAAGACATGGAACTGTTGGAATAAGTCCAGAGGGGGACCATGAGGATGATCAGGGGACTGGAGCACTTTCTGTATGAAGGACAGGCTGAGAAAGTTGGGGCTGTTGAGCCTGCAGAAGAGAAGGCTCTGTGGAGACCACATAGCAGTCTTCCAGTATTTGAAGGGAGCCTATAGGGATGCTGGAAGGGGTCTCTTCATTAGGGACTGTAGTGAGAGAACAAGGGGCAACAGGTTCAAACTTAAACAGGGGAAGTTTAGATTGGATATAAGGAGTAAGTTCTTTACTGTAAGGGTGTAAGGCACTGGAATGGGCTGCCCAGGGAAGCTGTGAGTGCTCCATCACTGGCAGTGTTCAAGGCCAGGCTGGACAGAGCCTTGAGTGGCGTGGTTTAGTGGGAGGTGTCCTTGCCCATGGCAGGGGGTTTGGAACTAGATGATCTTGAGGTCCTTTCCAACCCTAACTGTTCTATGATTCTATATGCTGCCAACAGGGTGATACAAAATGCTATTCCACATGCTAAGAAGCCATATCATCTGAAAGCACATGCCATATTGGATCCTGTTGGTACCTGGGGGGTAAATGCTCCATGCCTGGCAGTGTTCAAAGCTAGACTGGATAGAACCTTGCGCAACATGGTCTAGTATGAGGCTGCCCTGCCCATGGCAGGGGGCTGGAGCTAGTTGATATTAAGGTCCTTTCTAACCCTTACTTTTTTAAAGTTTTTGTTTGGTTTGTTTGGGTTTTTTTTGGTGGTTTTTTTTGTTTGTTTGTTTGTGTTTTTTTGTTTGCTCGTTTGGGTTTTTTTTTTTTTTTTTTTTGTAAATATACTCTGGCAGCATCTTTAGGAGAGAAAGTTAAATGAAAGAAATCCACAGAATTCTGTTCACAAGCTTTGGGAACATCTGTTAAGCAGGATGATTCAGTTGTAAACAGCAAGCAAACTGTGTTAATTATGCATATTTTTCCCATTATGTTATGGATCAGGATTAAACTTTTGTCTGCAAATATGGTCCAGATGTTTTTAGGGTTAATAAGTTTTGCACATCTTCAAGAAATCATAGACATTAAACACAAAACACATAATTTTTTAAATCTGAAGAAGACCTTTAAGGAAAAAAAAGAAAAAACACAATAATTCTGTGGCCATTGGAACAAGGAACTAGCTGTCAAAAATATTTATGATGTTTTTGTATAATTTTCAAAGGTTTACAAATTATGAAGGAAATATCTTGTCTATTATATAATGCCACCACAACACAGCGTGAAATCTGGAAAACTTTTAAATTTTCTAAGGCTCTCTGGTATCAGCCAACACACACTGCAATTTTTAATATTCATGCCAAAAAGTGTGTGCACTTGTGTTTTTATTAGTTTAACACAAAAAGAGGTAGTGAATATGTGACATCTCTCTGGCATTACCTGTATTTGCTTCCATAGATGACTGTTAATACAACTTTCATAATCTTTTTCGGAGTGCATTAATATTTTTTAAAAAAGGAAAAAAGGAATTTTGGAGCTTTAATTTTCACCAGGAAAATTAAAGAACATTTTTGCAAACTAATTACAACCTAAGATCTCAAATTTGACTTCCAGAACTACCTATGAATTTTTTGTGTATTAAGTAGTGATGAATTTCATCAGCAGATCAAGAGGTTTTAAATTAATTTTCCATAAAAATCAGGTTTAATGCTGAATGTTGCAAAAACACTTAGGAAGAAAGTTTGGCTTCTATTTGCCTCTAAATAGGCTAAGTTTACTTAGCTGCAACTCTTTTCAACTCAGTGGTTTAAAACTTTAGCTTAATTGTTAGGGAAATCAGACCCCTGTCTAAAGATCGGTGAGAGATATTTGTAATAGTATGAAGAGTTTTCTTTCTTTATGAATACGATTTCTAAAACCTCATATATACACTCCAACAAGCAATCTAATCCAAAGAGCTATTTCTGTTGTTGCATGTGGCTTTAAACCATTTCAACTGCAGCAACTGTAGTGGTGTAAAGTTGAAAAAATTAAAGTGAAATATTAAGGTAAAAAATTAAGTACTTTTTCCAGGCTTTGCATAATAATGCAAAACAAATCACAGGAAAGCTTATAGCAATGTGCAGGTTCGATACACAAAAGATAGCCAGTTAGTAATTAGTCACCTTTTCCAATTCACCATTCTTTCTGTTTAATATTTTCTCCTTCTCCTTTTTCTCTTGTATTAATTCAGATTTGGTTACTGTGGTTGAGGGAAGTAACAGAGAACTTATTTTCAGTAGGTATCTCAATCATGATCTTACCAGTATAAGACTATCTTTTTGTCCCTCTGCCAATTTACCAACAGAAAACAAAATAAATGTCTGTTAGTCTCTTTACCCTCAATTTATTATTAAATGGTTATGTTTTCAGATAGAAAAACCCTCCTGATAGACATTAATTAATCCCTTTGGGGATTAGTTGTCTATCTGTTTTGTTGACTGAGTCTAACCCTTTTTGAATTCATCTGCAAAAGACAAGAAAACTTAAACCTGTCTTTCATTCTCAAGATTTCTTTTTCATTAGTTCTGATCAGAAATTAATATCCATAATTGGAAGCTCATCATCCAAATTTACCTTGAACACTGCTAGGGATGGGACACAAGCTGTCTTGGCAACCTGTGCCAATATCTCACCACTCCCACAGTAAAAATTAATGTGTAATATTGCATCTAAAGTTACCCTCTTTCAGTTTAAAACCACTACCTCTCATCCTACCACTACTCCCTGTGATAAAACAATCCTCCACATCTTTTCTGCATACCGCTTTAGGTGCTGGAAGGCTGCTATAAGCTCTTTCCAGAGCTTTCCTTTCTGCAGGCTGAACATGCCCAAGTCATCCAGTCTGTCTTCATAAGGAAGGAAGGATGAGGTCTGTGTCTTTCTTTACTAATGTTTTTTCTTTCCCTTCCTTGGAAACTTACACTTTGGAGCCAACAAGTAATTTTAATGTCTGGATCTCTAAATCCTCAGCCAACCCTTTCATTGCAGAGGTGATCTATATCACATGTCTGAAAACCAGTTAATGGAAAAAGAAACTAAGCAGCACAGCTAAGCTCCTCCTAGAAGACAAATCCAAACAGATAAAAAAAAAAAATCCACAAAAAGATATTGTAAAAGTTTCTTTTTAGGAAAATAATTTTTAAATTAATAAAATATTTACAATTTCTTACTGCAAGACTAAGAAAGAGCTCAAATGTTCGTTGGCTATAAAAGGTATCTAACTTGTCCCAGTAAGTAGAGGGGGCACACCTGCTACAGATGAAAGCAAGAAAGGCTCAATACCCAAAGTTTTTATCACACAAATCAGCCAGTCCAAACCATTCTTATTTTTAATAATTAATACATCCCAAAATTACTTTTCATATAAAAATTGCAAAGTAGCAACAATCAAAGTAGAAACAATCCCTGATATTACTCTGCTTCTTTCATTTCATTCATGTATGCAATATGCCTGTGTCATGGGCTCAGCAGTAGCAGTCATTTTTCTCCTTCTTAGTAGTTGGTGCAGCACTGTGGTTTTGACTTGTGGCCTGAGAGCAGTGTTGATAACACCAATGTTTTAGTTACTGCTTAGTAC
>JAOEHY010006113.1:0-42146 GCA_025447955.1 Psilopsiagon aurifrons | reverse complement strand
TGAATGCTCCATCCCTGGTGGTGTTCAAGGCCAGGCTGGACATAGCCTTGGGTGATATGGTTTAGTGGGAGGTGTCCGTACCCATGGCAGGGCGGTTGGAACTAGATGATCTTCAGGTCCTTTCCAACACTAACTATTCTATGATTCTGCGATTCTATGATTAATAAATTGCCATTTTAAGAAAGCACTTTTAGAATTATGTCATACATTCCTGTGGGAAAGTATCTTTTGGAAACTTCACCTTCATTGTCATAGGCAGAAGTCAGTCCTTAATAGAAGTGCTGCATGAATATTTATTTACTCTTCTGTGGTGGTTTAAGCCCAGCTGGTAACTCAGAACCATGCAGCCACTCACTCACTCCCCCTCTTCTTCCTCTGCTTGCTCCCAGAGGGATGGGGAGGAGAATGGAAAGAATGTAACTCGCACGGGTTGAAATAAGAACAGTCCAGTAACTAAGGTATAACATAAACCACTGCTGCTACGACCAACAATAATAATGATAAGGGAAATAACAAGGGAAGAGAATACAATACCTCACCACCCACCGACCAATACCCAGCCTGACCCAAGCGGTGATCTAGCCTTTCCAGGTAACCGCTCCCAGCTTATATACTGGGCATGATGTGCTGTGTTATGGAATACCCCTTTGGTTAGTTTGGGACAGCTGTCCTGCCTGTTTCTGCTTCCTCTTGGCTCCCCTCTCCTCCCTGGCAGAACATGAGACTCAGAAAGTCCTTGGTCAGAGTAAACATTACCTAGAAACAGCTAAAAACATCGGTGTTATCAGTGCTGTTCCCAGGCTGAAAGTCAAAACCACAGCATTGCACCAGCTACTAAGAAGGAGAAAAATGACTGCTACTGCTGAACCCAAGACATATTCATATCTGCATATTAACACAGAGTCATAAATGGCTGATATACAGCTGATGTTGGGGAGGGATAGGGGTGGGGAAATCCTCACCAGAAAGCTGAATTTTCTCTTAGAAGTGTTTCCTTATTGTGCAAAAATAACAGATGAGCAAAAACCTAGTGAAGCATGGAATGTATAGAACGCAAAGCTGTAATGAGCAAGCAAACAGGTTCTAAACAGGTAAAGGAGATGGTGCTTTAAAAATTGCTATATAAGAAAATAACAGAGGCAGAAGCGTCAGAGAATCTGATCTGATTTACACTGTGGCTCTCACTGAGATTTTGGTGCCTTAGATACTGCCTCCCTGTCAGGGTTTTGAGGCATGCATGTGATGTTTGGCCAAGAACAGCCATTATATTTAACTACAGAAGAGAAATGGGAGCTCCTGTGTATTAATTTTCAGTCCCAAGACTGGCTCCTTCAGTTGTATTGGACAACTTATAATAGTTCAGAGTCATTTTCCTTCCTGTAAGTGTGAAGTCAGTAATTGGTTATTTGATTATCTTTAAAGAGATATGGCATTGTTTACCTGATGACCGCTGAAGATCTAAAAAAAAAAAAAAAAAAAAGGCATGCATTTCAGATAACTTTAAATTGCCATTATTATGACAGAGCAAGACAATATTCAGACTACTATTTTTTAGATGCTGTGTTATGACAAAAGAAAGGCCTCCTAAAAGCTTACTTTAAATACTGTATTTAAGGACGAAAGAAAGAGAACAGTTTTACAAGAAGTTAAACAGCAGGTTTCAGCTATGTCATTCTCTTTAAATGATCTTTTGTAATAGGACACGAAACAAGAAAGGTACCCTCTGAAGTGGTACCATGCCATTTTCATGTTGATTGCAGCAAGTGCTGAAAGTACTGAGCATTCTGTGTAAAATCAATGTCTGTGAAGGGAAAAAAAAAAAAAAAAAAAAATAAAAGCAGCACCACAAAGACTTTGGGATTTTTACTTCTAGTGCCTTTCTGGGAACGAAGACGTGCCCAGTAAGGGCAGGAGCAGAGGCCAGGAGGAAGGAGGTGGACAATAGAAAGGCTATCACAGGTTGTAAGTGGTAACACAACAGGAAGAGCGTCAGGAGGGAACATCTTCATTAATTTTATCATGCATTTACTTCCCTAAATCTTCCTGTGTGTTCACTCTACTTGATCCCATTCTGTGATATCCTTAAAAATTTATAATAAACATGCCCCTTCGGGATAGTGAATAGAGAAGCCTGAACTATGAAAGAAAATAACAACCAACCAAAAACAATACAAACCACAACCCAAAACCCAGAAACCCCTCCCCAGAAAAAAAGGGAAGAAAGGAAAGCGTGGTTCAAAGCTATCATGTCTGGTACTGTCTGGTAGCGCCTGAAACTGATAGTCACAAAACTCAGATACAATATAACCAAATTACTTCAGTGCTATTTCACTAGAGAAATCTCTTCCCTTTACTTCTTCAGAAAAATATTTCTACAGAATAATTATTAAGGCAGGCCTAGGGAACTGGGTTCATTTCAGAGCTTTCATTTTTAGAAAGACTGTTTAATATTTATATAAAGTTCTTCTTAAGTTTATGCACCTGTCAGAATACTAAATTATATGGTAGTGATTGCAAAATGAGCTATTTATCAGACAGATGCCTCTACCAAACCTGGAGTACGTAGCTATGGAGGGGCAGATCCCCTCCCGCTGCAGGGTAATGGTGCTTTATTTATGACAACTTGCCAGGGAAGGGATATAGTTAACACCCCTGTCTCCCAAAGCTGCGTGGGTTGAAGCAGCTCTCCTGAAGAGTGCCCTGTCCACCACAGGAGAGATAACACTAATAACATTGTTTTGAAAAAAGAAGACTTTTGAGGCACACCCAACTGTTCTGATGCATACTTCACCTTCACATTTCCAACAGTGTTCTTCAAAATTTTCCTAGTTTTGATATTGGGTGGCTTCTTTCCCCAGCTGTGGCCTTCGGTGTGCAAAAATAATGCAAGGAAACATTTTAAGTGGAAGACACATGGTCTCATGAAATAATTATTTAATCAGCAGCATTGTAGAATGCTGCTTAGAGGTATTGAGAGTCTGACCTTGGCCAGCTGTAAATTGTAACTGAAAAGTGCTATTTGTTGCTGCTGGGAGTAGGTCAGGGTGCATGAAGGGGCAGAGCTTGAGTCAAAGTCTGTAGCAGGAGAGAACGGAGATGTGACAAGTCTAGTATCACAAGACATTGGTAATGCCATAACCCATAGGAAATTTAAGCAGTTTCCTATAACTTTCTCCGGATTTCTCTGAATTCATGCGTTGCATTTGCTGGGGTTTTGCTGGGCATCCTGGGAGCCACCCAGGCTGCCTGCACCACTGAAAGATGCATAATGCAGTCTTATTTTCATTTTTAACGATCAGGTCCTGTGCATCAAAAATCCTTGCTTGTGCAAACCTGGATATACATTGAAAAACAAGTGTGCTAGTCCTAGACCCTAGATGTTTGGATCTGGCACCTAGGAAATATAGCACTTTCCCTCCAGCAAGGGAAGTATCTATTCTTTTGGAGTAGCTCAAAGAAAAAATTCAATGTCTCTATGTCCAAACTAATCTCATGGTGCGTCTTTTTTTTTTTTTTTCTTTTTTTTTTTTTTTCTGTTGTTGTTGTTCTTTGCTTTTTAAAAAAGAGAAGTATTTATTTATGAGGAATAAGCTGCATAGGCTTCAGTCTGCTTTGGAGGGAAATTCTTTGTAAATACAACTAAGACTCTCTAATCCTTGCTATAATAAACTCTACTGATCTGATGTATATCACAGTTGTTGCTTTTCAGCAGCACAGTGCTTCCTGTATGATCCATGGAGCAAAAATTCTCACACTGGAGAAAAACAAGGAAAGGGAGAAGCTAAAATAACTGAATTCCTCCCTCAAATGCGAATCCATACCAGTTTGCTAGTAAGCTCCTTTGAACGTCTGTGAACTCAGAAACAAATAGCCATTATCTGGCTGGCAAATCACCACCTCTAAGACTCAGAAAGATTGGCAAAGATTCTAGTAAATGTATGTTTAAAAGAATGCCATTTTTTTCATAAGTCCTTACATACAAAAGTCATTAGGATTTTTTGCACAAATTATTGAAATATATTAGAATAATAGAAAAAAATATACAGCATATCATTGGAATGTTCTGCATATCTGTACTTACTGCAGTTACTTAATGTGTAATATTAAATACACTGGGAGAAAAATAGTTTTTTACTCAGTTTGTATTTGATTCTGTGTGATGGATTATGAATTACCATGCTACATATATACCTATGCAAAAATATAACGCAGTAGACATCTAAATATGACCTGAAGTGAAAATGAATTATAACTCGTCTTGATGCTTCTTATGATTTTCTGCATTATAAATAAGAATGATTTATTATTGTTTCACCTACTGCTCTGCTAGTGATGGATCATAACAGTTGATCATCATAATTTTGAAATCAGAACAGAGCTGTTTTTTCTTCCATATAATTTAATTTTAACTCCACTACTGAGATTGTTGAATATCATAATCCATCTAATTTACATTACGCCTTATTAGAAATAAGATATGTTAATATATCTGGTAGCTCTTCATTACTAACATCTGTTTATTAGACTTCTCTATTAAACTGTCCAACATACCATTGGCTAGTCTCATTATATCTTCAACATGACTCAGATGGCAACTATGAAGAAAAACAGATGATACGTATTGGAACAGAACCAGTATTAAAAAGGAAGACTTCCCCTTCTGTATGTGCAGTATATTTAAATAAAAATTGCTGCACCATTATTGTAAATTTTCAGATCAATATGATCTTACTGCCATAGTATTCAGTGGTTCAACAAAAACTTTCCTTTATGCATTTGGTCTCTGGTAGTGCTTTATATTCAGTTATTACATATATTGCTCCCCCTGTTAAAACAAGTGCTCTTTGTCTCATCCAGGTAGTCCTCTAGCTGTGGTACAGCCTAGATGAAGACCTTCCCTTCTTTGTATGAGTTTTCATATGTTCTCCTTTACAGTGGGAAACCTCTCATGAAGCAGGAGTATTCCTGCAATAAATCTAGCCTTTGGTAGGTGCATGAAGATTTAAATAATTTTTACCTATGGGAGTACATTTATATGCAACAGGTTCACAAAGTATTTCCCTCAGAAGACTCTAAGTCTCATTTCCCTCTTGCTGTCACCAGATTCTCCTCACACAGCTGTCATAATGTCTGCTTTCTTTTTGATACTTCAGCAATCTGCACTCCCCTTCTTCCTAAAGGCCCCAGCATGTCACTGCAGCAGATGCTACGTAGGTAATGAGTGGCTGAAGCAAGACTCTCACTGGCAGCTAATAAAGCCTTTATATTTAAATGGAAGTTCCTTCCCTAGAGAGAAAACATCCTTTTCCAGCTTCACTGGTAGCAATAAGAGGAGGAACGGATGGATCTCTCAGTAGAACAGATTATGACCATCAGCCATTGCTGCGTTTGCTGTGCACAAAACCCTCACTGCTAATAGTGATTGACTCTTTCCAACAGCTGTCACCCCCATCTACAAATACAAGGCTGTGTCTTTTAAATATCTGTTTCATTTTCATCTATTTATTCATTTAGTCTGTGGCTGCATCCAAAAACCTCCAGCTGGTTCTGCAGCTTCCTTTAAAGTGGACTGTGCCAGAGCAACTCTCTAGAAAAGAGCTGGCAGATGAATGCAAACTGGCCGCCAGGGATATGGAGCTGGTCACTTCAGCTCTGTCTGACTCCAAGAAGAGCAGAGGAGCCACCCTGTACAGTAGCTCTGGTTGTGAACATCTACTGGAAAAGCACAACACAAGGTCTGCAGAAATATATGTGACAGTATCTACAGGACATAAGAGGCTTGCTCACCTTTGCTGAAGTACTAAACCTCAGCTGATGTCAGGAGCTTGGGAAAAAGGAGAGAGATACAGACAGCCAATGGTGAAGAACCATTCTTTTTTCAGATGTGTGTGCATACCATGGCCTAGAAAGTACTCTGGGAATATTACTGTCCTAGGCTGCTTAATCTTTATTTTTAAAGGCTATGAATTATTCATTGAGCTCCAGATAAATTATTTCAGTACTTCATTATTTTAGTTTAAACAAATATATGTTTAGGCTATTTCTGACTCAACAATTAAGAATTTGATAGTTCACTTTCTTTATCGTGTGTTTGCCCATTAACAGACAGGGTGGGTTTGCTTGTTTGAAAGGATTTCTGTGAGCATACTGCAGTCTATAAAATGTTTTCAAATTATTTTCTGGCTGTTGGTATTTCAAAACTGGAGGTATTCTGCCTGGACATAACACAACCTACAGTTTCCCTGACACCCTATGTGGAGTAGTTTCTTTTTTAATTTGGGCAAATGAATATTTATAGTGCAAAGAGCATTTTCTCTGAACATTCTGCATCATCAGTTCAAAATATTTGTTATGACTGTATCTACCATTAACTTGTAAATGTATGGAAAGCAAGCACAGAATAATTGTATGGCTGTACTCAGTCCTTTTTGAAACAGAGTTTCTATAATCTGACAGCTATTGGGTGACTCTGAAAAGAGACTGATGGTGTCAGACCCACTTCCCAGCAACCAGCTGCTGAGGTCCGCTGCAAACCTGCAGCAAGACCTCACACTAAATTGCAGCTTTTTGAGAACCTGACAAAAGGAGGTGAGAAGAGAGTGCATCAGTGTCCTACCTTCATCACAATGACTCCTAATCATACCTGAATGAAATAGTAGGGCAAAATAAAGTAGCTTGCATAAAGGTTGTCTGGTTTATTTGCTCTCTAGATAATAAGACACCAAACTCTGGAGCTATTTTCATTAAATAGCCATGAGAAGGGTGTATATTAATGAGTCAATATAGTCTCACTTTTTCTTTCCTGTAAGTATTTTTCTTAGAATTATTATTCTTTGTATAGGAAAGGAAATGCATATGAGGTTGTGTATCCAGTTTTTGTCACTGAAGAACAAATAAATATGAGCAGCTGTAAACTTTTACGGAAGCAAATTTTAATGGCCCTCAGAAACCTGGGAAGAAATGAATACGTAAAAATGAAAAGGAAAAAACAGAAAACCCTGGAAGCACAACTGAAATGTATATATATACAGTTTTAAAGCTCCTACTTCATAATAGAATCAATAACTCCTTGAGAAATAATTTGTGTGCCATTAATTTGAAGCATAATTAATTTTTGTAGATTATAAATAATGGTGTGCAAAATGTCATTCCCAGCAGATCAAACAGAAATAACATAAGCATTCTTAAAAAAACCAAGAATAGCTTGCAATGAAACTAATGAAACTTCTACTAATGAAAACTATAATTTTGTGTTTGAAGTTAGTAATTTATTGGTAAAATTCACAGGTTCATTAATCATTCTGCTTTCTCTTATACTTGGCACATATGGAAGGAAAATCTCTGTTTATCATTGCTTCCAATAAACTAGCATAAGTAGATTATTCCCAACAGAAAGATTTTTCCCACACCCTAATCTCAGAGCAATCATTCACTGATCTAAATGAGCAGTTACTTAAACCGCTAAGAAGGGATGCTAATTAGCTAAGGAAAACTAGGCAAGAGTATTTAATTAAAAAAAAAAAAAAAAAAACCAAAACGCACAAACCACCATTTTTTTCCTGCTGTTTTATTTCTAATGTATTATTTATCATTAGTTTGCTGGATGTTGTCTCTGTGAGAATAGCACACTTAGATGCGTATTTTCAGGAGGAGGAGCTCTTACAAACTTCTCTACTTGTAAACTTTGGCTTTGTGGCCTCCACCCAGTTGTAATTAACACTTCTCTCTTCTCAGTTCATTTAGATGTGTATTGGGGTAAAAATGAGAATGAGTGTGAGCCTGCTTTGCTCTCTGCTAGCAAGAAGGGTGGATATGTGACTACCTGGACTCTAAGGACTTTAAAATATGTAAGTCTTTTGGTATTTCTACAGATATGTCATGACTCTGAGTCCAAATACCTCCTAACAAGCTTTGTGCCTTAGAAAAAAAAAATCTTTTTGCTTTCTATGCAAACCAGTATCTGCAGCATGTGATGCACAAGTAATATCAGAGCTCTGCTAGGTTTGCACATAATGTTGTGTCTCTGGATAAACCAAACAAAAACTTCCAGAAATCAGATTGTTAAAATATATTAGATCTTCTCTGATGTGGCCTCTTGGGATCCCATGACCAATGTCTTGAAGGCTTGCCCAGGAAAGATGCTCTGTTTGTTCACTGTCAGGTCTTGGCCGCCTCCTCTGATGATCTGGTCAACAGTGGAGATAATTAAGTGGCACTCAGGAGACATAAGGAAGGAAGGAGGAGTTTGTGCCCCAGCATGGGAAATCTTGTGCCTACGATTTGTCCTGGGCACAGATCTGCCCTTCTTCCATACCTTCAGCAGTCCTGAGAGAAGGGCTGGGATTACAGTCAGCATTGGCACAGGATTGTTGTTTCTGCATTATTATGTTAAAAACACCTGGGTGTAAGTAAAACAGTTGTAGCGTGGCTTCTGCTATTAGATTTCTGGCACTTCTGGTTAGCAGTAAGAGTAGAAGCATCACTCCATCACAACAGCTTCTCTGCTGCGAACTGTTGCAGTTAACAGTGCTAACTGTTCTGCTGCTGCCACGGAGTAGAACTGGTGCTGCATTGTGGAGATGGGGGGCTTATTTTTTGCTAACTGTTGTCTTCAGTACTGTGGGGCTCTGCTAGAAGACATCATGTGAAAAGGGACAATAATCAACACACAAAATAAGGGTAACCCAATGTTTTAATGGAGGAGAATTTTAATTTTCTACTTTTGTATCATTTTACTCATTTTATTCTTCCCTCTGACTTGCTAATATTGAAGAATGTAAGGAAGGCTCTTTTCATGGAAAATGTATGGACATTGTCAACAGTCAACTAATAGCTCCAGGCAAGCTTTCAAATTTTAAATTTATGTATTTATTCCATTAAAAATGAAATGATTCTACGGAGGGGAGAGGTACTGTGCAACAAGAGCACTATTACTGAATGGATGGAAAATGTTGGATATTCTTAGATTAAATTCTTTAACTGTCTTACATGCTATCTCATTCTTTCATACCTGCTTCTAATTTCATGTTTTATAAAGCTGACCTTTACTAAGATATAGCTTATTTCCTCCTGATAAATTATATTCCTGTTACATACTGTTTTGCAAGTACAAGAATGTAAATCTGTCTCACACTGCTCTGCAATAATCCTTCCACTTCATTTTTCTCTTTAATTCTCCAACTAGAATTTTAATATGTTGTTTAAAGTTATTTTCAGGAGAGCTGTCAAAGACAAGGTTCTAACAGATCTAGGTTTTAGAGATTATGCTGATATTTCTAGAAGGCTGGAAAAATGCAAAAACTGTGTGAACAGTAGAAGCACAGCTGAATCTCGTTGAACCCAGGAAAGTACATTGAGTATATTCCTGCAAACAGACATTAGAAATTGAGCACATGTAAAGTGTTTAGGTTGGTCTTTGTTTTGTCTGTGAGCTGTGATTCACAAGTTTGGCATTCTGTTGAGTTGCTGGGCATCATTGTGGACCTTTGATGTATTCTCCATTAAAATGCAGTGCTGTGCTTCTGGAGGATTGATGAGAGGTGAAAAAATTGAAAACACAGTAGAAAGAAAACATTCTCATAGGCTACATAGCCACAATTCATGTCAACATGTGAATAAATACTTCATGTACCTACAGCTAGACAAAAACCACTGAATGCTCTGATGCATTTTTGTCTAGCATAGAAAATTGTTCTAAACAAGATACATCCTGAAATAATGCTTTTATGTTCAAAGCACAGTATTTGGTCATCTATGATTACGGGTTCTGTTTTTAACTCTGCCATGGGTTTATTTTAAGTTTTAAAAAATATCTTGGAAAAAAAAACCTAATCATATTTCTCATTCTCTATTCGTAAAATGAGAGTAAAAATACAAGCCTGATTAGGATGTTGTTAATTATAATTTGAGAAGTGCTTTTAGGTCCCTGAGAAAAGCATTAAAGCCATGAAAAATAGTATTATTTAATAAAGATCTAATGAATAAATAGCCATGGGGCCTAAATTCACCAGGATAATTTTATGATGGATACCTTCATATGTTTAGCATAACTGCTACGAAAACTAGAAAAAAGCTCTTGAAGTTGAGAAAGCATCCAAACAATTTGTAGTTTAGATGAGAATTATTTTAAATCCTGACCTCCAAATTGGATCTTCCATTGGACAGACACATGGTTTTATCTAGTAATATACAGAAATAATTGAGAAAGGGAGAATTCAGAGCTACGTGATTGAAAGCATGAAAGGCCCCCAAAGCCTTTCATGTTATCATCTTTGAATGGTGCTTTGGTCTTTTGTTCCTCTTATGATAGATGATGCTTTAGTGTTGCAATGACAGAGAAGAACCTACTCTAAATTGTAGTGAAAAAAGTTAACAGAGATTAAATAGATGTTCGCTTACCCACAAAATCTTTTTATAAAGCTAGTTACTACCAGCAGACTTTTCATGTGTTATTGATGATGCATTACTCATGAATGACTGCTTTCCCTCACGTCACAGCTAAATATAATGAGCTGTGTACCATGCAAAAAATGTTAAATTTCTTCTTTAAGGAAAAGAATAAGGTTCTGAAAATATCACAAAACAGCACCAAGGTGAACTTTTTAATTAAAATGCCAGAGAGTGGCTTCTTACAGAGATATACATCTCTGATTTTCTTTATTCTGAATCATAGTTATTTTTCTACTGTTCTGTGCCTGACTCTATACATTTTATTTTGATCTGTTCCAGAAGTTTTAATGAATCAAAAATCTTGCACAATAAGTTCAAAATAACAGAATCTGGCCTTTTAATATTATGAAAGACAGAAAAAAGACCACCTGAAAACACTGTCCTCTTCCTCCAGCATCACCTTTTCTGTGTGAAAACTAGATGGATTTTTTTATTTCTTTTTTTAAGTAAGTGGGATCTGAGGGTGTGCTTTCTGAATAGCTAATTGATATGCTGCACTACAGAGCTACCTGGTTTATGCAGCTGCCTAGAGAAGCAGGATGGTCTCTGGTACTTACACATTTGGTATAATCATGGGGCTGACATAGCATCAGCAGGTCGTTTTTACAGGGATCTGTATATAATCTAGACAAAAAAGCACATATAAAAATTGATTCATTTTGAAATATGTGCTTCACTGAGGTGCTCCTACAACACATCTAGTTTCATAATGCAATTTCTCTCTAACCTAGCCATCAAATTATTGTATAATTAAAGCTTTTCCTTGCTAAATATTAGGACATTAAATGTGTTTTGCATTTGCAAAGCTATGGAAAATTCTATGGGAAGCATTGTAGGAGGTAATATTGAGGACCTCATGAGAAGTCTTTTAGAGTTTGCACTGTACATATCTACTCTTAAGCAAATACTACCAGGCTATATTTTATTAACAGCATTGGAGAATATTGTGCATTTGTTATGTTTCACTGGGGTAACCATTTCAACTGCCCAGATCTTACAGAGTGATATATCAAGTTAAGTCAAATTCAGGTTGTTAACGTCTTTATTTAATATGGGCTTCTGTTTGGGGTTTTTTTGTTTTGTTTTTTTTTGTTTTGTTTTGTTTTGTTTTTCATTAATTTTGTATGCTTTCTGCTGCTCCTGTTAGATAATTTTCAGGACTGCTCAGTCTGAAATACATCCTCATGGGATGAAATGACAGAGAGTGTATACTGCTAAGTGGTCTCAGCTGGGGTGGGTTGGTAGTGTGCCCTAATCTTTAAGAACCACAAAATGGGAGTCTTTAGAATGGGGAGCTCAGCTGCAGTCTATCCTCTGATGGTAAACTGGTGTGTTCCTGTTAGTGGTTGTCACCATTTGACTAGGACATCAAAACATTAGGGAGAAATAGAAGAGGAAGGGGTTTAATAGGCTCATGTTGGAGAAATGCTTTACAAGAATGATGAGCTTCTTTGATATGTACATAACAAGCACCAGGTACCAGGTCATATGTGTAAGCTGTGTTACTCACTACCCTCAGTTTCAGGAAAATTGTGTCTGGCCTCTTGTTTTCCTGACTCAGTTTATCTAAACTTCAGATGGATGAGAAAACCTTCAAAACGTTTCAGATTCACCCATCACAGCTGCCCAGGAGAAGATATTATGTACACAGGTAATAATGCATTCAAAGCAAAATACTTAGGGCTTGTGGAGCTCTTTAAATCTCCAGATGTGTATTTCGTTTGGTTTAAAGGCATTATATGAATGATATCGTCTACTATATGAGTAGAAAATTATGTTTATGGAAATATTTGTATTTTGTGCATTTTAGAATGTCTTACTTGGCATCTAAATGCAAAACAACTTCATTTTTACTGAGATGACATGATCAGGAACAGGAGATATTGAGCAATAGAATAGATAATGACCCATATGTAACAGTTGCCTTTAGATATACAGCCATGTTTACAGAGATTATGGGAAGGTTTCATGTGCATCAGTGCAATTTACTAGATACAATGTGGGATGAAATTGATGTTGTTGGAGCACAGGACGTCTTGTAATGAGTAGCTTAGAGGGAGAAAAAGCTTTGTGTATTCACCTGGAACAAAAAGCATTAGTATATTTAGATGATTATTCTCTTGAAATAATTTGCAAAATTGCAATACCTCTGACAGTGAATTCCAGTTAATTGCTTCACCACAAGAGAGTACTTGTTTTTCCAGGAACTCCTGTATGTACCTTCCCTAATGGAGTCTTGCAGATTTCTTTCCAATTTCCTCATAAGTGTTCTGTCATGTCAGCAACTTTATTTCCCCTTATTACAGCTTCACCATGGCAGTACCTCAATGTCTTTTCCATGTTCCAGCCCTGTCTTCCACTGAAGTTGTTTAATTTAGTATTTTATAAGCTTTCCCCAACAGCTCATAAGTTCTTGCATACTTAGGAGGACAAAAGACAGCACAAATCACTGCTAGTCCAGGTGCAAGCATGTCCTTTGCACAAGCAGCTGGCACCAATACTGTGAGAATGTACAGGGACAAAGTCCTCTGAGAATCTCTTAATGGGGATAATATTTGGCTCTGGCTTCTAACTGGCCTCTGGCTTTCATAAAGTCTTTAGCAACAATCCCTCTGATAACATTGCCTATCTGTCAAAGGTAACTAACTGGCCAGCAGGTTCAAAGGAGTAAACAGACACATAGCACAAATGACTCATTTCTTTAGAAGAGCAGGCTAAAAATAATGTGGCCTTTAGATAGCTGCAATATGTTACAAATGCTCTGTATGTTGCTACACAATAACCTTTTCTCTCTACTATGCTCAGAAAAATGTGCCTATACGTTTATTTATTATTTATTTATTGAATCTGTTGAAGTATTCAAGGGTCTCTACTTAATGTTATCCAAAGCATCAGTTTATGTTAAAATAAGATAAATGCAACTTAACTGCAAAAAGACTGTAATTAATTTATGAAATAGCTCCTGAACAGGAGACCACATCTTTCCATGGAAGTTGTGAACACTTAACTGAGATAGCTAATAGAACTGTTCCAGTATATTTGCAACTAGTAGTACGCAATGGGACTTTCAAAAGCATTAAAAAAATCCTTTAATAGAATTCCCATACTTTATCTTCCCATTGTTGCTAAGCTTCCATGATATGAACTTCTAACTCACATTAGGAAATATTTTCCTTGTTCAACTTATGCTTTCAGATTATGAAACTGGAAATTCAGTTTTGTAAAGTGTTCATTTTTTTCACGATTGTTTCTGCATGATGTACTGTTCTATAAATCATCATAAGCTTAATTTAGCTAGACATACATATATATGAATATGAAACCAGAGTTCTTCATTACATTGATCAATTAAGGTGTTTATGAAGTTTTACTGTGCTAAGTGGTATAATCTGGATGAATAAGAAAAGCGTGGTGCTCTAGCTTCCTTACAAGAAAATGGGCCCATATAAAATCTGTCTTCAGTGGCGCTTTGTACAATATGCATTCTTACTAGGAAAGCAGCAGGGCCCAAATTTTATGTGAGTGTTCTATTTCATGACAATTTAGTTAGTTTCCATGGAGATAATTACGTTGTCACAAACTAAGAGTAAAGATTTCAAGTGCAAGATAAATAGGAGCACTTGGACTTCCAAGCAATAAGGATGTTCTTCTTTTGCACTCTAGTAATAAATGCAACTGTAATCGCAGGAGTGAAAGAGTGAGCTGTCTTAGCTATAAACATTGTTAGCATTCAGTGTATCAATATGCTGTATTTCATACTATGCATTTTTCTTTATGATCGTGCTTTCAGTGGATTTCAGTTTTCACTAGTTACACTAGAATGGGGCCAACTCTTTAGCTAGAGTAAATCAGCTCAGCTGGACTGTAGTCAATGTAACTGTGTTAAATTAAAGCTGAATTAAACTGTGTTGAACTAAACCATTCGAGGATTTGACTTCATATTGTTCACCTACCCTGACAAGTGATTAGGTCAATAAAAAAACCAGAAGATAGATACCTGATGGATTTATATTTCGCGACCCCCCCCCCCAATATTCCCTTCAATCCTCTTAGTTATTCAAGACAATAATTTGGTCAAGTTTCTGGGTTTCCAACTGCCCAACCAGATCATTGCTCAGGGAACTGCTGCGTTTTGATCACCATCCTGGCTAACTAATAAGGCAGCGCTTTGTTTTTAGTTTCTCTTAATAGTCATTGGGTTTTTTTCCCCTCCCCATCTTTCCAGCCATAGTTCTGTAAGTTAATGAAAAATGCTCATTAAAGAAATGGGCCTATCAGGTTTCCTAAGACTATTTGCATAACTGGCCTGTGAAACTCTGGGTTGAAAAGGTTCTCAATTTTTTAACTGTTGGACTATGGCAGTACCAGAAAAGAATCTTAATAAAGCTTGACTGTAGGCATCTATGTATGCTAGAAGATAAAATACAGGTGAGTTGAAGCACGTTTGTCATCAGGAGAGCCACATCCATACATTAAGGATTTGTTAGCTATTGGTTTTGCTGTTTACTTTTTGGCCTTGTAAACCACACCTAACATCAAAATAACAAGAAATACACCCTTTGAGTGGGTAACACACTCAGCTTTTTAAATTTAGAAGCTACTGAATGCCACTGCACTGCAAGTGAAATATTTGCTCTGCGTTGCTGGTCGTGATTCTAAACACTGACAGTAGAATTCAGCTGCCTGCATTCAGTGCCAGCCAGCCCCAGGCATTCAGAGCTAATGATGGTTTTAGGAAGACCTTCATATGCTGGGTGTGCAGGAAAGATAGCGTGGAAGACTGTACTGTAAAGACGGTCTTCTCAATGGGTGCATTAATGTACATATATGGTCTATATTGTACCCATAATATTTTCATTGCAATGCTTATGTATGCATTAAATATGTTACTTATGTAATTACCTGAAGGCATGATTGTCTCTTTCCATAAGAAGAGACATATGCTTCACATATATAGCATATTTTATACACTTAGATTATGAATACATGTTGAGACTCTGCCTTTATTTATTAATTCAGTGGCACTGCCTCAGTTGTGTTCTTTGTTCAGCACTGAAAAAAGCTTTTGTAACTTAAAACATCTGAGAGAGTTCTAGTCTTCTTTCTGTGGTTTCATGCTCTTTGAGTGAGAACGATGGCCTGCACAGTGCTGCTCTGCAAGCTCAGGCTCTCTGCAGGAGCCCTAGCATGGTGGGCTGCCACGCTCCCCAGCTATGCTGGAAGCTCAACCTCAGGGAGGGCTGTCCATGTCTCCATTCTCCTTCAGATCAGAAGTCCTCCCCATCCATATTCTCTCATTCTGCCACCTGTTTGTAAGCTGTGAGAGAGACTTATTGCTCTTGTTGATCTCTCATCTGCTTACTTTGCCTTTTTATCTTCTACAGTATATGGTAATTAGAATGAGAGAATAGTGACATAGCAATACTCAGAAAATACCTTCACACTGCCTTTTTTTCACTCATAGTTCTTTTTCTTATACTCTCTTCTCACTTTGGATGTCTCCTCCTTTTTGCTTCTTCCATATTATGTCTTGATTTTAGCCTTTGGCTGGGATCTTGCTGTTTCAGTAATTTATTTCTTTTTTTTTTTTTTCCAAAAGAATACACATGTAAGAAACTTTCGGTTTTCTTTAGAAAATATACTCAGGGACTCAGAACTGAGCACTAAACTGTCTGAATTCTATTTGTCAAGTAGTGCAGCAGTGAAATATCATACCATTTAAACTAATTCAGGTTTTCTGTCCAGGAGTTAGTTATGCTGTAAAACTAAACTTGGGCATACTCAAGAATGTAAGAACTGTATGAATTTTTTGAAGAGTATGTTTCTAAAAATACTGTTTTCTTACTGTGGTGAGATTTGAATATATGCAATTCCAAAGTTACCAGCTAATCTGCATGTGGGGTTATTGAAACCTGGTCTTCCACAAAGTGTAGGTACTAAGCATTAAGCCTTACCCCTGCAGAATCCCACAAAATGTATCCATCCTTCTGAATTTCCAGTGGGGTTTTCAGTGCTTGCCATGTGAGAAGAGAACAAAGGTCTTAGCTGAATTTCTTTGTCTTTGAATTTGAACTTGAAGTCAGGCATATTCCATAGAGACCCTTGCTCAATTTAGGGTTACATGTATTACGTGATCTATTAATGACCTAGAATGGCAGCTCTGAAGGGGCAGGTTCAAGTCACTGTTTAAGTGATGAAGCACAAGAACATGAATGGCAGATGTACTCATTTTGTGCTTGCAGAACATGTGCGCATATCAGAGTTGCACAACTCAAGAAGAGGCAGCAGTGCCTTGTTAAAGAAGAAAAGTTTTCTATGAGTTGTACTGAGGTCCACTAGCAGAGCTGAGGGGAAACCCATGATATGTCAACTCCTGCCCAGGCTTTGTATTTCAGACTGTTATTTTTACATTATTTCTGCAATGTAGTTCATTACATTTATGTAGTACATAAATCAGATATTGCATACAGAATCTGTATATCCCAAGATCAATGTATTTCTCAGATTGTAAGAAACTAAGATTTTTATTCACATGTATTGCAAAAAACAAGAGCACAGAAGATGCTAAGCATCAATATCATGAAGGTGGACAGAGAGGCATCCCACCTCCACCCCGAACCTAAAAGCAGAAACTATTGTAGGAGCCTTATTTTGTTCTCTAAAAGGCCAGAAATGCAGATTTGGCCATTCACATCTGTACTGTAGTGACTCTTTGGAATTTAAAGTTGTGGTTTCTCTTCAAAGCTTTGGTGCTAATACTACAGCATCAGTTAAAATTCTCCAATGGCAGCCAGTGTTCTGTCTGCTACAGTTAGATAGTTTATCTATCCGACCTTCAAGTTATTTAAAGCTATTGAATGTCAGTGTGAGATGTAATAATTGATTTACTCAATGATCTCTGTCTTGCATTTACACTGTCTGCCATAGGACTGCGAAGTCCTAACACTTGTATTGAGAGAACTCCAAAAGGCTCATAGGGGATGGCAATAACTTGGATTATATGAAAAGAAAATTTCTGTTCCTCAGTCTGGCATAGTTAGCAAAGTGCTTCAGTGTCCTCAGAGGTCAAATTAACCACAGAGTGTTGTACAACTGCTGTTAGTTTGGTTGCAAATCAAATGCCCTACCTTTGGTAGAGCTTCAGAATAGAGAATTTTGTGAGAGTATTCATGGAAGCTTTCCAGTAAAGATAATGATTTAAAAAAATATTTTTGATAGGGTTTAATCTTTCAGGGCAAGTATGTGTTAATGACAGTTCTTTTCAACAATTTATTAAGGAAAAATAGGCTTAGAAGCTCTTCTCTGCCATAGCTATTTTATTTATCAATAAAAATAAAAATTCAGTGGACTGCAGTAATTTTGAAATAGGAGTGTGGAGGAGAGGAGCAGCTTTAATGGTGGTCCTTGAATCATTAGGATTATGTTCTCCCTTGGTCGTTATTTTTCTTAAAGCAAACAAGAACAACAAAACAGTGACAAACTGAGAATAAATATGAAGGAATGTCAAGGCTTGCCACTCCTACCAGCTCATGGTGTGTTTAGGCTTTCTGTTCCTGGTGTTGTTTTCTCCCACCACCCTGCATTCTCCATCCACACTGCTTTTATTGGAGATAAAAAGGACTTCTTTTTAATTTTTTTTTTATTTTATTTTTAATTTTGGATGCTGAGGAATTCTGCCAGGTTGAGCTGGCAAAGAGATAAGTGCTACAGCAGGGAGGAAGACTCATAAATGCTGAAGACATAATCTCTTAAACTCCCTGGCTCACAGGTGTTTTGTTATTAATGAGGCTGAAAAAGATCCTCCAAATTATGTCTCCTCCTTGACATGAGAGCTTTGGCAGTCCTTTCTGACTGAAAGCTCCTGCTCTTGCAGGTGCGCTGGATAAACTTGCAAGCTAGGAGAGAGAATCAAAATATTCACACACGCAAGGGATCCTAGGGATGTGAGACAAAGAGAGAAAGAAAAATGTCAACAGTCAGTGCATTGTGAAATGTATTCTGTCAATCCGTGGGAAAAGAGGAAACTACAAACTTCATCTCCATGCATCTTGTTTATTCCTCCAGCCCCATATACCTGGCAGCAAAGAGAATTCTATTCTCGTCTGTAACCCTCTACTGATATCCTTTTCAAATTCCTCAGCAGAGCAACCTAAAGGTGAAAAAGGATTTATAAAATTTTGCAATCTCCTTTCAAAACAAACAGTGACGACATCAAAGTGTTGGAACAAGAGAAAAAGCTTTGTGGTTGCTTTTTGGTTTGTTTGAGTTTTTTTTTTTTTTTAATCTTTTGTGCCCTATGTGTAAGATTTGACTTATAGAAAATAATTATATTACGCTGGTTTTTATTGCCTTGTTATGGTAGAATGAAGTTCATTTTTGCCTTTTATTGACACCATCTGTTTCTTTCCTGGCAAGTATCTAAGACAGCATCATACGGTAATACTGCACATACAAGTGGGCTGGTCCTGAGGTATTTAGGTTGCACTGATCATCAGATGCTCAAGAATTCTCTTTTTCCTTATTTGTCCTTCTGTTGCATAGTCTGACAAAACAAAAGATGTCCCACCCCCACCTCCAAAAGCTATGACATATATTTTGTATTGAGAGATATAGCAAACAATTACTCCTTTGAGACAATGAAAAATAAAGGTAACGTGTTGAGGAAAAGTATCATGAGATTCTTCTCACATTCACCTTTCTAAAACACTGGAAATACCAGTGAGCAATGCCCTCCCCTCTTCAACACATGCAAAGTAACATGATGTGCTGCAGTTTTGAGGATAATTAGAATTTTGTCATTGACTTCATTTCCAGACACCACCTTATTCTTAGGTATTTGTTTTGTGTATGTGGGTTGACTTATTTGCTGGCAGTACCTACTGATTTCTGTTGATAGTCTGAAGGATGAAGTCAAGCAAGATGTATCCCACTTACTGTTACATACAAAAGCAATTTCGGCTATTGATATGAGAGGAATATAGCTTCATTTTAATATTTGTTGCAGTCAAATTTTAAAAAAATAAAAAAAATCACCCTTTCCTAAAGACTTCAATAGAAATTGTTTATTTGAAGAGGTTCTGGGAATCTATTTTGATGTCAAAGTTGAGCCTGAAGAGATCCTCAACAGCAATTAAAGATAGCAACTTGGAAACAGAAGAAAAACAAAGGTAATAGGAGCTTAACCTCAGAATCCATTTTATACTGTAAACAGCATTCAAAGTGTTTTCTTTGGTTTGTGAGTCAGTGCTGTGTATCAACAATTCATAGTATTCAGAGGCATAATGCACAGTTTAGGTTGAACATAGCTACACCTGAGCATAAAAGAAAACTGAGGCATCTTGTGATGAACAGCTGAAAAGTTTACTTGGTCCTAATGTAATGGTTGACTTATTTTTGGCTGCTTAGAGATGGAAACCAGTATCATTTTAATAAATTCCTGCTAAAATGGTTCACAGGTTTCTTTGAAATCTGCCAGTGGTGACAGTTTGTGCAGTACACAAGTTTACTAGGTTTTCAGTAAACAGGGTCCAAATATTGTGCAAATGTTCTATTTTATGAGAAGTCAGTTAGTTTCTATGGAGACAATTATGCTGCCACAAGCTGAGTATTACGATTTCAAGTGTGAGATAAATAAGAAGAGCATGGGTAAATAAGAGCAAAACTGATCTATTTTTGCTTTGTAATAACAAAGCTATCGCAACCCAGAGGAATTAAATTAGAGTCAATGCTTCCTTTAATGTTGTCAGAGTAATGTATCAGTATTCTGAATATGTCCTGTGACTGTGTACACCTGTCTTCTATCACTTCTTGTGGTTCTTCCCGTAAAAATTAGCATCACTTTTCAAACCACTTATCCTGTGGTAGTGGAAACCAAAACTACTAAAGCACACACTAGGACTGTTATTTCATCAAGGACCACACGGCAGATCAGTGGACAGATGCATGCACATTCCCCATTTAATGCTTTATTTTGTGATTAGCTGTGTTAGAAGCATTTACTGGAATCTTAAATCTCTTTTATTTATGCATTAGAAAATGAAATAAAGCCTGCAAACTGGATGACATACTTTAGGTTTTACAAATGCTTGCTGTTCATTTCAGGATACGTTTTTTAAGACTACGAAAGCAAAAGGTAAAGATTTTTGTACTTATCATTGTTGTAGTTCCAAACATCTTTCCCCTACACCAAGCAATAATTTGTTCTAAAGTAAAGGTACAGAGATTGTGGCTGCAAGGCTCAACACAGTCTATGCCTTTATTTAGTATAGCCCACAGTTAAAAGATTCTTCTCTGGTGTGATTATTTGATAGCTGCTTACATGCTAAGGTTGGTTTTGTCAAACATGGATGAAAGGGTCATTCACCCCAAGCAGGGAAGATATCCTCGTCTTTCCCAGGTACAGTGTGTGGAGTTTGGGATGGTATTCAAGGAACAAGACTGTAATTAGATAATGGTAATTAGATAGAACTATTACCACTTTGAGTAAGGAAATACAGAAGAGGGAAATATGCATAGGGGATAAATTTATAATTTACTATAGATCTGCATATACCTATGTACGAGTGGGCATGTTAATATATATTCACACAGTCTGCATCCTACTATGCAGTGTAAACAAAAGCTATAGTAAATTTAGAATATTCTCTTTTTCACTACGCACATCTACAGACATGCATGCTATATTTCTACCAAGGCTTTCTCTCTTTTATTTGGCAATCTGGTAGCACTGTCTTGGCAAAACAAATGGCTGTTTTCTTTGTTCAGCATGGACAAGAGCTTTTCCAACTTAAAAAATCTGACACAGTTCTGGTTTTGTTATGTTTGTTTTTCCTTTTTTTTTTTTTTCCCCTTCTTATTTTTCCAGGGTTTCATGTTACTTGAATGAGAAGGATATGTACTGATTGAACCTTCTCTGTTCAGCTGTTAAACTGACAGCTTTTTCTTCTGCCATGAGAAAGCTTCCAGTAATTTGAATTTGGTGCCTTTTTCCGGTCACTGCCAAGAGCAATGCTTCTGTTCAGGCTGACATCAGAGGTACAGAATTGCTCTGTGTTTGACCTCTGATAGCTGTGCATAATATATCTGTGCATCACAAATACTCCACAAATAGTCTATTTGGGTGCACAGCTCAAGTAAAAACAGCAGTATATATTACAAGAATGTGTAAGTCAGAGGGGAGAGAGTTTAAGGAGAAAAAGTCATTGCTAGACTTGCCATTCTTTATCAGTGTTTACAAAGGGGCTATCTTCCTTATGCAAATGTGGTATACCCCATCCCTGCTCCTGCCCCAGATCTACTTCATACTCTGAACAAAAGCATTCAGGAGACAGATTTCTCAGAAGTTTAGCTGAATTTACCTATGGATGCAAGAAACGTTTGGAAGACAATTTAGGTTACACCTTCTATTACTGTTGGCTGAAATTGGAATGTAAATTTTTTTGTATGGTTTTCTCATATTCAGTACACAGTCTAAATAAGGCAAGATGGCACTAGCCAGTAGGTTGCAAAAATAAAAGAGAATTATTTGGAAGTGGGGGACAGGCTGGTTTCATCTTCATGCTAACGTTATTGGGTTTTTTTGGGGTGGGGGGGGTGGAGGTTTTTTGTTGGTTTGTTTATGGGTTTGGTTTTTTTTTTTAATAATCTCTTCAAGCTGTTATGTTCTCTAGTCTCCTCTGAATATCTCTCTTATAGTTATTCTATAATTAGAGTTTTGTGGGTGGCATTTAACCTTTTTTAAATCACAATAGAAATGAGAAGCCTTTCTAATGTACTGACATATGAGACTGTCTATAGATATTTTGATTATGGATAATCTTTCTTATATACCTGACAGATTAAAGTTGCTTGCAATCTATTTTTTGATGCATCCTTTTTACTGCTCTGGAATCAACAGTTAAGTCAGAAAAAGAATGAAATCAGACACATCTCTCTCTTTACATGTGGAGAATGAAGTGTAGGGGAGTTGTTTATGCTACTAAAATCACTTGAAAGCAAGAGAACTGGTGTATCCCTGTGCAATATCCTAAGCATAGGTCATATTGTGATGAAATTCCAGTTTCTTTTTTGCTTCTTCCTGCAAACAATACAAGAACTTTACACTGAAATTGCTAGAGAAAATCTGCTAAAATGTGTTTGTACATCAGAAAATGCTCAATGTGCAATGAGCTTACACAGACTGTGTTAGGACCGATGCTACTGTCTTCGGTGACACTGATGGGGTAGGCTAAGTCAAGTCAAAACTCAGGGAATATGTAGTCCTGTCTGCAGACACTCATCAAAGAATACATGTGATCACAACAACAAGTAAAGCTGACCACAGATGCTCAATGAATGCTGCCTCTCTATCACAAATATCATTAAAGGAGAAGGCAAAACCTCTTTTAAGAGAAATCCCAAAATGTTTATATTAAGGCATCCTTCAAAATAAAGCTTTTATTACTTCTGTTTGAATAATAATTGCATAATCATATTTATTTCCTGCCTTTTTTATTTTTTTTTTAAAGGAAGTGTTGTTTATTGAACCCCCACTATTGGCCATGTCTTAAATTGGTCCATATTGCAGCTTTGCATGATTATGCTGATTTATGTACTTTGCAAGGTTATTTAGTCCTGTGATATTTTCTGTTTCTGTACACATGCAGTGGTTGTGTTCATAAAATTATGTATCTCTAAATATAGTCACCAGTAGCCATAGAAGATTAATACTTATTAAAACTGCCCCTTCTTTCCAGAAGGCTTTCAAATACATTTAAAACATAAAAAAGTGGTATCTTTATTAACAGCGTTCCATAGAAAGTTGAATACAATTGAGAACAATTGTCACAGGTTCAGCAGTAGCAGTCATTTTTCTCCCTGTTAGTAGCTGGTGCAGTGCTGTGTTTTTGCCTTTCAGCCTGGGGACAGTGCTGATAACACCAATGCTTTCAGTTACTGCTTGGAACGTTTTGATCTGGCCAAGGACTTTCTGAGTCTCACTCTCTGCCAGGGAGGAGGGGAAGCCGGGAGGGAGCAGAGACAGGACATCCACCCAAACTGACCAAAGAGGTATTCCGTAACACAACATGGCATGACCAGGATGTAAAAATGGAGGGCAGAGACCTGGAAGAGTTGAGGTTTGCTGCTGGGTCAGGCTTGGTATCGGGTGGTGAGCAGTTGTATGATACAAAATCCTTCTATTTCCCTTATTACTGGTGGTAGTAGCAGTGGTTTGTGTTATACCTTAGTTACTGAACTGTTCTTATCTCAGCCTGTGGGAGTTTCATTCTTTCAGTTCTCCTCCCCATTCCCCCAGGACTGGGGGAAGAAAGAGGGCGGAGTGAGTGAGTGAACTGTGTGAGGGGCTTAAACCACAACAACATATAAGGCTAAGTAAAACATCACTGTGGGCCTTTGTTATTGCAGCAAATCCACTTATCCAGATTTATATCAGAGACAGATCTGGCTCAGTGACTCTACTGAAAACTTGCAGCTTTTTTTTATAAAAATTTGTATCAAAGTTTCATGAGTAATTTGAAGGAACTCCTAATGCAAATGTTCTTAGCAGGAGAAAAACATATTTAAATGTCCACAGAAAGAAAACTAGAAATTTAAATTAAATGTGCTATGTCTTAGTCATACCCCTTGGTACATTTATAGGAAACATTAACCTTAACCTGTCTAGTAATCTGAGAATTTAATTTGATCTATTATTGGCCCTACCATTTACAGAATCTAGTGCAGTTACTGGTAAAAGCTGCTATGCTATAACAAAATAAAGCAAAACTCTAAATTTTCTATATGAGATGGACAATTCTTTCTGGTAAACTAAAAAAAAAAAAATAAAGTTCATATCTACATTTGAAATACTTGGCAGCTAAGTACAACATATTTTCCTGTTTCATAGCACAATTTTATTTGACACACAGCATTAGTAACAATGTGCTAGTTGTTCACTGAATATTTTAAATATTTTGTAAACTGACAAGCAATTTGGAGCATTTTATCCTTATGGTAAGAAATGGTCAGAGATGGTACTTAAACATGATTCATGGAATATGCATATGAGATGTGTATAATTGATTTGGAGAATATCTAACATCAGGTATCTAACACTAAAAGTTTCAAAACTTAAGTTTTTATTTTGGCCAAACAATTTACAAATAGTTGTTTCCATCTTGAATATTTCATGTCATTCATCCATGGACAGAAGTAAGATCCATAGGCAAGCTAGCTATTTACCCTGGATTTATCACTACCTAGTGCTGCAGCTCTTAAGTAACAGATGGATGGTATAATGTAGTGCTGTTGCACTGACAAGCTATTCCAAATTACAAATGCTGGGGAAAGAGGAAGTTCAGAGAAGAAGGGGATAGAAATGTCTTCCTCATTGCCTAAGGACAGATCTATCTAGTGTCCTTCTCTTTTTGCAACCTTTGAGAAATGTCAATGGGCCTGATCCTCAACGGTGTACATACTTCACCTGGCTGACCAAAAGGCTGCTATTCCTGAAAATTTCTAAAAGCCTTTGTTACCACAGAACTTTGGAAAATAGAGTGCCATGGCTGCCCTGTTTTCTTGTCTTCTGTTAAAATAAGCATCTCCTCAGGAGACATGTCACAGAGTCCTGCTTTTAATGCAGCTTCTGGCACAGATCAAGACAGAATGGAAGCATTTGCATTGGTACTGTTAAAAAATGGTCTATATTCTTGAGATCTGTGGAAGATCACTGTGCTTGATCATCAAACACAGCATTTTAGCAACTGTAGTAAAACAGGAAGTTATTTGGAAATCACAGTCTGTACATAGCTAGAATTTGGCAATCTGCAGATATTTAATTTTTTTCACATAACTTGATCACAATTTGGATGACAGCTTTTTAAGGAACAGTGCTTGGTTTAACTGTGAATTGCGGCAATACTCAGTGTGTGGGAAGTCAATGTAAATCAGCTGCTATCTCCACACATCGAACTTGGGTCACATCAGAGCATACTAAAAATCCCTGACCTGTCTCTGTTTTCCTTTAAAACATATTGCTGGGTCTTGAGAATTACCAAAGACAGCATCATAGGTCTACAGAATGATAACTAGAACTTTATGTGGGCCTTGCATTTAAAGACTGCAAAATACTAATTAGCAAAGATAATTGCTAAGGAATAGCAAACATGTAGAAAGACATTTATATTGTCACAAGAATTTATGAACATACTTGTCCTGTCACTGTCCAGATCAAAACTGAGCACTAAGAATACTGCAAAGCCACAAGCATGGGAAGTGTAAGAGGGCAGGTATTTGAAAAAGAACAGATTTTCCTTGCCGTTGCTGTTTTATTCTTTGCAAGCAAATAAAAGAGAAAATCAGGCAAGCTGTGTAAAAATAATGCTCCCTATTGTAACCATGGCTCTCACAGCATAGGAGGAAGAAAAGGTAGGCAACTTAGAAATATTGAATAGCTTTGTGAAGGCAGGTTAGTGAAGGGCTGCTATGGGAAGAAGTAAGGTAATGCTCTTTCTTTCGATGGCCATTTCACACCAAGAGCTGTGCAAAGAGAAAACCGTGGTGTAGATTTTTAGGACAAGAGCAGTGGTTATTTGTCAGTATGGAACTAGCATAGCTCTCAAAATGTAGGTTAAATTCACAATAGGACCAACAATGGCTGTGTCTATGTAAAGACGAGAGAAAAAAAAGGCATTATTTCCACTTTTGTTAGCATAAAAATGATGACTTTCTTCTGTCACTTTTCCAGGAAAAGATGTACACTTTGAAGTCTGAACTCTGCCTTTTCCTTTTTAACTGAAGATGGAATTTCAGTTCTGTTTCTTTGGAAATGGACACTGTAAAAGAACTCCTGTCATGTTGGTGTCTACCACTTCCTTCTCATCACGTTACCAGTGGAGCAAATTGGAGTAAATTATTCATGTTAGGTGGATATAATTAAGTAAAGTCCAAAGCCTACTGTTTTTTTTTCACCAAGTTTGCTTTAACTTGGTCTAACTAATCTATTTACAAACTTGTGAATATTATTACCTGCTTACATACTGTATTTATAGGCTATTTGTAAGCATGCTGCTTTATCAGAAGTTGATCATATGGTATGGTAGCTGCTTTTGCTTCTAGCTCAATACAATAAATTCCTCCTTTCCAAAGCTTTTCCAAAGCAAAAACCCAAGATGAGACTATTTTGAGCTAGGCCTTTTCTTCATATTCATTTTACTGCAGGAAAAGCAGATTTAGCTTAATATGAACATATCTGACCTAGATCCCTTCTGTCAGCTGGGGCAGGCAAATGCCACTGTTACATTCCTAAGTTTTTCCTAAAAAAGTCTGCTATTTTTGTTTGATTTCTTTATGTTCAGATGTTCTGCTGTTAACAGATGTATGTAATTTCTGATTAATTACTGACCATCTCCAAAGGCAATGTAGCGTTTTGAGTGTATGTGTATGAAAGAAAAATTTGCCAACTCACTGCTTTCAAAATAATGTAGGGAGCTGGTACTCAAACTGAAAAAACTTAGAGGAAAATCCAGCAAAATAAATACTGCAAAGTTTAAGTAGCTGAAGGCCTGATTTTCAGAAGATTCTACTCTTCACATAAGCTGTTTTGTTTGTCAGAAAGTGAACTCCTGATACCAAGTACTTGATAATCTAGCCCCAAGGTTTTCGGTGCTTAGAGTTCAGTGCAAACAGTAAGATAAAATGTGTATAGAAAAATAAAGCATTTTTCTTCATGGAAAAATGTTTTATCTTTTTTTAACTCAGACAATACAGGAATGTGAAAAAGACTGCAAAAGGCAAGCTAATGAACTAACAACTCTGAGCTCTTCTACTATTCTTGGTTTACATTTTATTAATTACTGAAATATCCTGCCACCTTATATATCTGATCATGCAATTATGTCAAATAATAAAAGCTAGAAAATTACATGCAAAGTCTAAGGAATGAAAAACTTTATACTTGTATCTAATCTAATTTTAAAATCCTTTTTTCCCTTTTTTATCACTAGAAATATTTATTTCAAATAACCTGAAAACAGTATCAATTTTAGTTGATTCTTTTCTTAAGAGCATGTGTTATTTTGTCTTGTAGAGTTTCACTGTATTTTCTCAATACAGGCACTAGCGTAGCCTATCCCATGACAGTATATGCTATCAATGGATGTCTGTTTATCTGTGAATCTTCTATCAAGACAGATTTGTTCAATCACTATATCTGATAAACAGATGAATAAATCAGCAGTTGTCACTTTGATGATACTTGTTCATATATATTTATTAAAAGTTCAACTGATTTGACTTTTAATGTTTTCCTGATGATATATAAGAAAGCAAATAGTAATTTTCTGTCTCCTTGGAGACATCAGTTAAAAAGTACCTTCATCTTCATAAGGGATTTGGAGCATTACTGGTCCTCAAGCTTTCAGAACTATTGATTATTACATGGTAGTAAAACATACACTAAGATTTAGAGCTTCAAAGGCAATTAGGCTCATAAATACCATTGATTTCAATTGGAATTAATCTCTCCATGAGTTCAGAGATATAATTTCACTTGTCAAATTATCTTTAATTCGGAGATAATGAACAAGTAACAGCAACAGCCTTTGAGTTTCTTTTGGATGGAGTCAATTATAGAACCATAGAGTCAACAAGGTTAGAAAAGACATTTAAGATCACCAAGTCCAACTATTATCCCAGGACTGCCAAGACCACCACTAAACCATGTCACTGAAGGAGCCATCTACAGAGATTTTGAACACTTTCAGGGATGGTGGTTCCACCATTTCCCTGGGCACCCTGTTCCAATGCCTGATCAGCCTCTCTGTGAATAATTTTTTCCTAATATCCAGACTAAACCTCCTTTAGCACAGCTTGAGGCTGTTACCTCTTGTCCTATCACTTGTGACTTGGGAGAAGAGACCAAACCCCACCTCACTACAACCTCCTTTCAGGTAGGCGTAAAGAGCTGTCAGGTGCCCCCTGAGCCTTCTCTTCTCCAGAGTAAACAACTTCAGTTCCCTCCGCCATTCCTCATAAGACTTATCCTCCGGGCCCTTCACCAGCTTTGTTTACCTTTTTCTGGACCTGTTCTAGCATCTCAATGTCCTTCTTGTTCAGAGGGTGCAGAACCAAGCACAGTATTCAAGGTGTGGCCTCACAAGTGCTGAGTTCAGGGTGATGATCACTGCCCTGGCCCTCCTGGCTATGCTATTGCTAATACAGGCCAGTATGCCCTTGGCTTTCTTGTCTGTCTGGCACAAGCTGGCTCATGTGCAGCTGTCAATCAGCACCCCCAGATCCTTTTTGGCTGAGCAGCTTTCTACCACTCTTCCCCAAGTCTGGAGCATTCCATGGGGTGGTTGTGACTCAAGTGCAGGACCCACCACTTTGCCTTGCTGAACCACATATAACTGGCCACAGCTCATTGATCCAACCTGTCCAGGTCCCTCTGCAGAGCCTCCCGGCCCTCCAGCAGATCAACACTCCCAGTGAACTTACAGTCATCTGCAAATATACTGAGGGTGCATTCAATCTTCTCATCCAGAAAATCAGTGAAGACACTAAACAACACTGAGCCCTGAGGGACACCGCTAATGACTGGTTGCCAACTAGATGTGACACCATTTACCACCACTCTTTGGTCTCAGCCATCCAGCCAGTATCCAACCCAGCAAAGTATACAACTATCCAGGCCACAAGCAGACAATTTCTCCAGCAGAGCATTATGGGAGACAGTGTCAAGAGCTTTACTTAAGTCCAAATACACAATGCCAACAGCCTCTCCCCCATCAACTAGGCGGGTCACTTTATGGTAGAAGGAGATCAGGTTGGTCAAGCAGGACCTGCACTTCCTGAGCCTGTGCTGACTGAGCCTCATCCCTCCATTTTCCTGCACATGCTTTATGACTTCAGTCAGGATGATTTGTTCCATGACCTTCCCCAGCACTGAGGTCAGGCTGACAGGCTTGTGCTTTCTGGGGTCTTCCTTCTGCCCTTTTTGTAAAGAGGCATCACGTTGGCCAACCTCCAACTGTCTAGTACCAGTCCACTAGACCAAGACTGCTAATAGATGATGGAGAGTGGCTTAGCAACTTCCTCTGCCAGCTCTTTCAGCAGTCTTGCATGTAAGCCATACAGCCCCATAGACATATACATTTAAGTGGACAGGCATACGTAGCTGGGCTTTGTGCTTTTGAAGAACAGTGGGAGAGGCAGGTATTTGGTCTTTATCTTTTATTTGGAGATAGTGAAAGCCTCAGAAGTTTCATTATTATTACAACAATTTTTGGAATGGAATGCTGCATTTTGCATGAGAACACCCCTCTGCCAGCCTTTCCAAGCAGTCTGTGGAGATTAATACAACAAAAAGGTATCACTGTTGATCTTCTCCTTCTTTAAGTGAAAACATGAATATCGCATTTGGCTGAGGTTGACGTTGTGCAGTTTATGTACTTAAGCAACAGAGTGTGTTGATGTAGGTTTAAACCTTTTCATTGAGTGATACTTAATTCAAATAACTTTTTTCCTTGGCAGTGCATTAGTTATTTCAGACTGCAGAAGTGTCAGTTCATCTAGAGATTAAAGCTGGAAAACTTAGATAGATCATTGGCCTGTTAAGATTAATATGGAAGCGATGCAGTTCCTTTAATATAAGTTGTTTTTTATTAGCATGCTAGAATGTGAAATAGACTGCAGCATGCAGTGAGAGCACCTAACTACATTATGCCCTGAAAAATCTGTTTGTTAAAAGCAAATTTAAATGTCTGGTTACTCTAAAGCTTGCAATCTCTATTTAGTCATAACTGGCCACAAAGAACAAAATGTTCTGGACAGAGACTTTGCGTTATCTGTGTGATGTGAACTTCACCTGCATGGTGACTGTAATGATGCTCTTCTGCACTTTGTGAACAAGCATTTATGGAATGGAAGAAAAAGGGAGATAAAGAGATATGTGAGGACAAGCAGTGAGAGGCAATTTTTTTACGAAAAAGGAGAGAACGTCATGCATCAACAGGGCACATTGTGCAATAAAACCCTGTAATGTAACAACAAAAATGTAGAGCTCTTAATGCATGTTACCAAATGAGATGCTTCAAATTATTTCAGTCATTTAGTTGTGAATTTTGAAATTGTTCTGTAATGTGATAGGTGAAAGCCCCCCAAAATTTGAAATATTCCTGACCTCAGTTCCCCTGCTTTTTTTTTAACTACTTCTTGGGAAAGGACCAGTTGTCCTGGGATACGACTGTTAGGTTTAAGGAATCCCTGTCTAGCAGCATCTGTTTTACTCAAAACATTTCTAAGCCCTGGTGGAGAAAGCAATAAAGTTCTGTGCTTCAGGTCACGTACCTGAGTACTGGCAGTTCTTCTCAATATCTTAGATTAAATGAAGTGTGAAATATTTGTTTTATTAGAAGAGCTTTAGTTTACTTGTGGATTGTTTTCTAAATCATTTCTGTCCAGAATTGCTCTGGCAATCAAGTGGACTGAATTGAACACAGTGTTTAGAAACATTTTTAACAGTCTGATTCAAAATGATTCATTGTTCTGATTGTTAAAACATTCATAGAGGGCTATTCTCTTTGGATGCACACATAAATCTCAGGAAGGCTAAAGGGAAATTTTGCACATGCAAGGGCAGCACAGCTCCTCTAGTATTCCCGGTACAGGTGTACATATGACACAGGGTTTCTTGATGAAAAGTAGGCAATAGGAATAAAGGTTTCTCTTAAGGTACTGGATTAGGATTCATAAGGTCCATGTAAACTTTTGGTTCTGCTACTTGTTTGCATATGTCTCCAACATGCAAGTCACACAGGATGTTTATGGTAGGGGTGCAGGTACCACACAAACTCTATTCATGCTAACCTCAGCAGGGGACTTCCTGCTCTGGGTCAGAGCAGGACTAAGTCTAGGAATCTGCTCAGGCTTGGACTAAACATAGTAAATCCATTCCAGGAGGCATCAGTTTAGATGTTGGCTGTCTAAAGAAGCTTCACATCACATTTCATCCTACTGCAGACATCCACAAAGACCTTTACATTAAGGAAATGTATGAAAATGTTGCTTCCAGAATGTTTTTGCTGCAGTACAGTTTTGCATACATGGTTGAAACCACACTGCATTTTACCTCTGTGCATCTGGAAATGTAATAATCTATTTGTGTTCTATAGTGAGTCTTTTGGATGTTTTTCAGATTTTCTCAGCAGCATTCTTGCAGAAAATTTGTACCTGGAGGAGATGATTGCCCAGGCTTTGCCAGAATTTCAGCCATTGCTGAGAAATTCTGTAGCTGAGGAGCTGTGAACTTGGGGTGTGAACTCCGCATCTGATGAAGACCAGACTGGATCTGTGACGGTGTCACTGACAGACAGTGAGCCTGCTTCTTAGCATGGACAGGAGGCAGACCTCCCCTCTGAAAAAAAAACATCAGTTTTGGAGTAGTGCTGGGTACTAACTTTTTGATTGGTCTTTGGGTTTGATTATGGGATCCTAAGAGAAGGATTTTAGTGAGGTGCTCAGAGACGTGTTTCACCGAGACTTCACCATATCTGACTTTCAGTAGAGTTGAGAAACTGATCAAATATTTAATGGGTATTAGATCTAAAATGCAATGTAGATTTGCAAAAAAGGCTGAAATAACATTTATACTGCATCCAAAGCAATTAGAGATGCTAGCAGAGACTATCTGTCCTCTTAATCAAGGATAACCTGTCTGTCCTTTGTCTATCACTTGCTAAGAACTGTGTAAAATAGTCGCCTCTCCTCTCTTCCCAGCAAAACTGCAGTAGGCAAAGAAACTGAAACTTGAGGGGACTGGCCAAATAATTGTCATTGCCACAGTTCTACTGCGAGCTTGTAATAAATGGGTTTAAAGAACACGGTCTGTGAAAGAATCAGGTTGGAGTGAATGGAAAAATATTCAGAAATGTGTTATTCAGAACATTTCATGTATTCATGAATTATTCAACCCCACAGAACTGCAGGTGCCTCTGGATTTTTCCATGTAATGTCAGATCTTCAGCTGGCACAAGCTGGAACTGCTGTATTTCTGCATTTGTTTCCACGGAGTGATGCCAGCTTACAAGGATCTGTCCCATGTTATTATTTTCTCTTTTTTTTTTTTTTTGTTTCTTTTTTTCCTTATTCTTTTTCTGTTCCTAGTCAAATACATGTAACTCTACACAAGAAGCTATGCTGAGTCTGGAGATGAACCCTGGGGCACTATGATAGCGCAATCTCTCTAAGCTTTACTTTCACAGTTTCCATGATAACATCAGTTCTTCTTTATATGTGTTGACAATGTTGCTGCTCACAGCTAACTGCATGTGCTTTCTCTCTCCTGCACCTGTTTTGTGCGCGTAAGTTAAGTGACCAAGTTCCATTATCCACCAATCTTCAGTTGTTATCAAGTTAATTTATGGATGAAAGTAGTTAGCTTCATAAGTATTTTCAAAACTGAGAGCAAACAGAATTGGTTTTCCTTATTTAAAATCCCATTATAACAGCTGCACTATAAAGTGTGTTTTTCTGCTGTTAAATATTTTATCTTGACCACAGCTTGCATATCAGCAAACTTGTAGCAGTATGTTGACGGTTATCTTTAGTGTACCAAAGTGCAAGATAGTTTGGAATAATTAGGTAACATCGCTTCTCCATTATCCTTGGACGGTTGATAATCTTTTCTTCTGAGGAGATAAAAGGCAAACATAAATTATAGCAACTCAGACTAGGATGATAAATATTGTTGTAAGCCAGGATAATAGTATAACAAAAAATAAGATGAAATTCACCCTTTCCCACTTATATCCATCTCCTATATTTATTTTTGCTGATACAGCTATTGAAAAGGAAGATACTATCTGTGGCAGTGCTTTTGCAAGGCCATTACAGATCCTTGAACAACAGAGACACCATTACTCTGAATCTTATTTGCGCAATTTTTTATAAAAATAGATTAGTGTACTGGCTAAGGTGGGGAAAAAATACCAAATCTAAGACAGATACATAAATGAAGTCAGCATCATTTCAAACCCTTTTTGAGATTCAGTAGGCTTTTCTTTATACAATTTCCAGGATGGTTTCTGCAGCAGAGTTGTAACCCTGTGTTAATTTGTGTATTCCCCATGTTTTTGTTAGCATGACTGACAATTATAGTGTAATTCTTCAAGTGAAATGAAGTCATTCTCAGTTACTACTGAAATTCATATTTCATAGGATCAGAACAGAAAATATTTTTCCTGGTAGATTTGTATCTAGGTTTGTGGGGTTTTTTTTCTATAGCACAGATATTTATCGCAAGGATAAGTTTTCATTGCCATTTAGTCATTACTCAAGCAAACTACTGAGATGAAACCCATTTTTAATTTGAGAAGAGCCAGAACATTAATTTGATAGAATATTAGGTAGAAACGCAGATATGAAATAGTTTTAAATGTAAAAGGGTGAAGTAGCTGTAACAGATGGAAAGTCTTGAGGGAGTTAGGACTAGGACAGAAAAGTCCTTGCGGCACAGATGCTGGGGAAAAAAAAAATAAACCAACCCCCAAAAAACCCCATCAGAATAAATTGAGCATAAGAAAAGGGTGTGATGAGGATCAGAAGGCATCAGAGGATGAAATTATAATTCAATCTGCTAATCTTTGCTGCAGAAATTCATGATAATAATTAATAAGACATATTACTGCATCTTAATTAAAAAAATATACAAATGCATAGAAAATTCCAACATTCTTTAAGAAAAAAAATTCATAAATTCATGCTGGTCAGCTGTTATGCCGTTCAAGAAATTATGCCTTTAAATGCTACATTATACATTTTTTCCCCCATTTTCTGTTGATTATTTAAGGAGTCTGAATTAAAAGGAGTCTTCAGTTACCAAAAGTTCATTTTCCCTGTATTGTTCATTAGTGAAACTGTCACATGCACAAAACATTCCACCTCACTGCTGTGCCTGGTAAGAGGTAAACTCCACTTAAAATGGACAGAAAGTTTCATAAATTTCAGTAAAAAATGGTGACTTACATCACCTACAGATGAGCTCAAGCATTTGTAACTACTCAGTTTTCTACAGAACACAAAGTCCTGTAAAAATGAAGTTGCCATGAATTACTTTTATTGTGTTTTGTCATTATTGTCATTATTCTGCTGCTCTCTAAAGGTGCCTTTACTCATTTTGTTCACATATAGCTATTATCCGAGTTTGTGCTGGGAAGTATATAATTTACATAATCATAAAATAAAAAATGCACATAAAGATGTGAAGTACACCAGTAAATATATTTATCCGTGAAACGTTATTGCTTGACCTGATGTAAATTAAGACCAACTTCCATTTGAATAGCAATTATTTGTTATTTTGAAATGGTGATACTGAAAATAAATGAGGACTTTTTTTACATAGTATGTGTTGAAATAGTAATATTTTGTTCGATTTAAGTCTCTGAATTTTATACAGCTATATTTGTCATTTAGTTGTAGCAGAGATGAACAACAGATACTTGTATTCATTTTGGCAGATATAAACAAGTAAAAGGAATGGCCAGCACATATTTTCAAGTGCTACAGTCACAGGGAAAACTTTATGAAACATTTAGCTGTTCAACAGAGTAGCAATGCTTAGAGATTGACCTTGAAGTTTTTGAAATGTGAACTGATCCACTGGAACAAGTACAAAGCCAGCTTTGGTGCTAAATGTAAATTGTTAAAAATGGTGCTGCATAACATCTGCCTTGTAGTATGCCTTAATCACCACTGTGAAAAATGAAAGTTTAACGATCTACCATAGTGGCTTCTAACTGAAGGATAAACAAAGGATGAAAGAGTTTCCTTGCATGGTCTGTAACTGATGGCATGAAAAATGTCAAGAACCATCTGCCTCAAACTTTTCCAAACTGTCATCAAGTATTCTAATCCAGTCAAAGGAGATACAACTAGAACAACCTATGTAACTTGCTGAAGGCTTATCAAAAGAGTTGTAAATAAGAAAAAAAAAAAAAAAGAAAAAAGAAAAAAAGGGAGGAAAAACCCCCCTATCAACTGCACAACCACAGACTTCTGCCAGCTTGCCTGTGGCTTTGAAATTCAATCTCATTTCTCTAGTCTGACAAACTGTACTAAATGGTAAAATGGATTTTCATTGCTTTCAGCCATTTTCATTCCAGCTGCTATCACTAGGTAAGTACTTGGTTTTCTAATATGAGAATTGTATTTTTTTTTATTTTGCTTTTCTCTTTTGTGTGTGTATATTGACTGCAATATGCAAGAAAACCTATTTTTGCAGAGCTAGGGTGTAAATGGGGACATTTATACCTTGGAGCTTAAAAAGCTGCTACTCCTTCTAGCCTAGCACACAAAAGAATACCAAATATAGCGATGTCACTGCAGAAAGCTACTGTCGAGTGAATAGAAGTCTTTTTTGAATTGGCTTTCACAACAGACAGGAAAACACAATTTTCTGAAGACAGGAAACAAACACATTTAAAGCTGACTTTCCTTAATTACATTAAGAAATAATCAAATGACCATATATTTGCTAGTTTGATTTTCAGTAAGTCATGCAATTTTCAGTTACTTAGGCCATTCTGTGTATTAGGCATACATTTACCCTTTTGAAATATCCCTTGATAACTAAAGAGTATGAATCTCATTAGATGTCAATGAAAAGTCTGTGGCAAAGTCAATGAATTACTTGAAGCACCATCTATGGTGTATGACACTGCACTTTACCAGAGCATATTGTTTTTTTACTGCAAGGAGTCCTGCTCCTTCTGCCCAAGTGATTTCAAGGGCTGGGAGACAAATCACAAGGCTTATTCTTGTATTTTTACTCCTGTAAAGTCCCTTTAGTTTTGACTGGTTTCCCAAATGGGTGAGGTAGGCGCTTTTGGTTTGTACTAGTGTAAAATTGGGCTAAAGGATGTATGACCCCTGTGTTAAAACTTCCCACAAAAGCATTTGCAGAGAATTGAAACTTTGGGGATGTTGGATAATGACTTAGGTAAGCAAAAGACAAACAAAAACAAAAGCAAGGAACACAGAAGGAAATGTGAAAGGATATGAATCCCAAATCTACTTAGCATTTTCACTTGTATTTAAGTATCACTTCTTTTTGTAATATGTAGTAGAATACAAACTATCTTAGAGCTGGAAACTACAAAGTTTCGTCAAGGAATGGAAAACATGCAATTTCATAAGGTTCCAGTTAAGGTTCCATATTGGCAGTCTGTACTGATGTATTTAATTTTCACTCAAAATTCAAAAGTCTTAGAATGCATACAAACATCCATATATTGTGGTGTTTGAAGTTGTAATTTTTTATTTGCTACCAAGCTATGATATCTTCTAATAGCCGTGTAGCATTTAAGGGAAAGAGAAATCATTCTATTAAATGTACCCATACTTTTCACAGGTTCTTGAATGAATTTATACAATTGATGTTGATACATTTGTCATGGAATATTCTAGTGTACAGGTGGAAACAGATGATACAGTATTACTTTTTTTTGGTGACAAAATGGTATGCAATGCATTGGAAGATTAGTTATCCATAGCAGTTATATGAAATGCAAATGTCATAACACAGATTACATTTCCATAAAACCAAAATAACACTTCAATGTATGTGATTTAGTTTTACTGTGCACATTTTTATTTAGCAGAACTGACACATTGCTTCATATTTGCATCATTTTTTTGCCTTTCACACTGAACAAAGAGGTGAAGAACTATTTCAATGTACAGTAACCATTTAAGTGCCGGCAAAGGCTCTAAAAAGACATTCCCATCTTAATAAAAATAACCTTCCACCATTTTTCTCTAGTGCTAAAAGCAAAAGAAGTGGTTTACACAGGCCAAATATCGCATCTTTTCCGTGCAGTTCCACTATGGAAATCTTATCCATCTGAAACCCCACTTTGAGCTTTTACGGAAGGAGAACTACAGCTGTGTATGCTAAAGGGACAATTTTTTTTGGCATTTTCTATTCTTTGTTATCCAGCTGAATCAATTAATTTGGTTTAATAGATATTTATAAACAGTTTCTTGTCCAGTTCTTGGGACTGGTCTACTTTAGCTACAGCAATTCTCAACCCATCTAAGTTTCAAGCATACAGGAAATGACTGGGAAGAGCAAGTTTTGTAGGTAGCTAAGCATCCATCAGAGTCTGAACTTTGCATTTTTTAGTTGGTTGCTTCTGAAAAAAAAAATTGACATTAAATGGGATCACTCATCCTACAGAGAGCTCTGGTAGTCTACTTGTTTGATTTTGCCTTTTTGTTGTTGTTCATCAATTGTTATTGTCTGCTTACATATGTGAATAATTGAACTCCTCTAGCTAGAATGTCAACAGGGTACAAAAAGCAGTTTTAACAAAAAGGTACAAGCTAAGTGGAAGATGGAAGGCAGCAGTTAAACACAGACAAAAGCTGTTTTGGGAATGAAAAAATTCCCAGTTTGGTAGATAGAGATCTCATCATGCTGCAGACCTCATCCTACTGCATGTAAGATGCATCAGCCTGTAAAGCATCTTGTGTAGCTGTGGGGATCACCATCATGCCATTGCTGTATTCTTGTCCATCTGTAAAATAAGCAAGTACCACCAATTATTATTTAATGTCCCTCTATAACCAGTGCAGTGGTATAAATACCTCTGGGTTGTTAGCTTCTATCATCAGACATACCTGTACTGAGATGCATTTCCACGGGGGGGAGGGGGAAGGGGGATGGAATAACTAACTTTATACAGCAAAATGCAAACAGACAAGTCCCATCCACAGTCATTTCCTGTGGGGGCTGTGGTGTGTGTGATGGGGGTTTTTCCTTTTTTTTAATTTTTTTTTTTTTTTTACACCTGCATAAGTTCATCCTGTTAGTATTCATAACCAGAATACTTAGCATGCACTGGCATTTAAAACTAAATTACTGTTAATAGTCTGTAACACACCAGTAGTAGCATGAAGTGCTACTTTGTGAGATAACAATGGATGCTGTAAATGGGACTTGATTTTTCACAATATCTGACTGTGGCATGAGAAAAGTGGAATCTAAATGGTCATGATACAATAAAGCATCTGTGGACTAGCTGAGGCACTAAATTAGCATTTTTTTATAAAGAATAGTTTGCTGCAGAGCCTGTAAATCATGCTAATAGCTGTATATTTGTAATTTATAAGGCACATACAGCACATGCAGGTGGTTTCTTATTTTTGTATTGGCAGTGTTATATCTTTTACCCAGGTATATATCCCATGAATTTCAGGCTTTCTCATGGACCAGATTTCTTGTTTACTGCTACTTTTTTAACTGTTTTCACTGATCGATCATATCTATTACG
The DNA here is from genome assembly GCA_025447955.1 of Psilopsiagon aurifrons. Lineage (NCBI taxonomy): Eukaryota > Metazoa > Chordata > Aves > Psittaciformes > Psittacidae > Psilopsiagon > Psilopsiagon aurifrons. The sequence goes on along the minus strand of JAOEHY010006113.1, from coordinate 3,387 downwards.
TTTTGCTATAAACAGCACGTGATCCAAATTAAAAATCACCCTGATTTCATTGCATTTATTGTTGCTTATATTTTGGCCAGATGTTAAACAAAAATCGCGTGGTATTGCTATTCACTTTCTTGTGGCAATTTCACTTCCTGTAGTTAAAGATATATCAGTGATGGCAAAACATGTGCTAGTGCTATAGTAAACTACTAGGTGTGTATTTATATTTTTGTTGTGGGCCAAGCAGTCTGGAGCAACTACAAAAACTTAAACTTTCAAATTAGAGATGTTATCTCTAAACAGAAGCTTATTGCAACAAGTTTTAAATGGCAGGAAGAAAAAAAACCTGTGTGTGCTTGGTGGTTTGTCAGAGACCCTCAGAGGTGTCTGTGCAGTCATTTCCACTGAGATACGTGCAAATTTCAACAAAACCAGACAGGCCTCTCCAACTGGGGTTTGCAGGCTTACTGTATAAACACAGCGGATATAAATCAGCAAAAGAGCTGGGTAATTGTGCTAGTTATGCCTGGAAATATGCAATGCACTCTCATGTAAATGGACTTAATGGAGAGAATGGAAAGTGTCCAGCTACAGTAGCCAACCTTTTAAACAATAGCATGCTCTGTGTGCTGTTCAGCCTAGCTAGCCCAAAAAGAATCACAGAATCTTTTAGAGTTGGAAGGGACCTCTGGAGATTATCTAATCCAAACCCCCTGCAAAAAAAGGGCCACCTAGGGCAGGTTTTACTGACAACATGTCCATGGTGGATACAGGATGTCTCCAGAGAGGGAGAGTCCACCTTCCTGGGCGACCTGTTCCAGTGCTCTGCCACACTCAACATAAAAAAGTTCTTCTTCACATTGAGGTGAAACTTGTGTTTTAGTCTATGGCTACCGCTCTTCATCCTGTCGTTAAATCCAATGACTAGGAAGAACACCACTACCAGGTTTTCCAAAGGCCCTGGCATGCTTGCATTTGCCTGTCCATGGCAGGCTATGCACATCCTACCTTGAGATAAAAGAGGGATTTCCTTTTAAAGGCTGTGCTGCTCTAATTCTGCATTACTCTCTGGTGTTTTGTAGTAGCGCAGGCTCAGAGGTGGCTGGACTCAGAGGCTGCGCAACACCCCAACCTGCAACATCAACCATCTGATGCATACCACCCAAGACGGGCAGCAGAGCGAGCTCCGGAACCAGGACTGTGTCCTTCCGAGCGGGAGAGTGTGAAACCGCAGCCGTTCCGGGCTGCCCCTACGCCCTCCCGACCTCCCCTGGGAGAGGCACTGCAGGAGAGCAATGCTTTGGTGAGCGCCGGAAGAATCCTCGGCCCAGGCCTTGCGCGATGCAGGGCTCAGGACGCGGTTTGCCCCTGAACCCCAGGCAGCGCCCCCGGAGTGCCGCGCGTCTGTAGCCCGCAGCCAGCGGCGGCTGAGCCGCGGTACCGCGTCCATTTGTGCTGTGTCAGTGCAAACAGGCCTGGGGAGGGAGAGCCCAAGAGCCAGCCAATTCGCTCTGTGTGTCCCCTTCCCCGCCCCGCACAAACACCCCACTGCTGGAGGAAGGCTTGCGTGCCTCCCGGTTTACCTCAGGGAGGAAGGGGACACAAAGAGCATGGATTTGGGAACTTGTGCGTAAAATTCCTGTTTCTTCAGGTTTATATAGAAGGGATTCCTGGCAGCAGTCACGGAGGGGACAAACCGGTGAATATTGATTGCCCCTTGAGGAGAGCAGGGTCATTTGTTAAGCATGACCTAATGTTTGATTGCAGGGAATTAGGTTAATTTCAGAGTGATTTTCCACATCTTGTGCATCGAACATAAAGAAGAAAGTGGTTGACCATGTTTCATTAGATCTTTCTTCTAGCCTTTGATAGCTCTGCTTAATTGACAAGGACTTGGACAAACCCCAAGCAATAAAAGGTTAAAAGGCTTTTAAATTGTCTTAGACACCATTTCTCTACTGCAGCTCTAAAGGTTCAGCTTAGTGTGGGTTTGGAAACCAGGCTCATTTTGCAGGAGGTAAAGAAAAAGTTGTTAAACCTGGGAGAAGCATCTACCACAGCGTAACTTTGATTCCCAACTAATGAGGGTTTGATGGCAACATTTAGTCCTAGAAGGAAATGAGCAGTATGGATCAGTATTAGTTGTTTATATAGACTTTGCTGCTGACTCACCTTGCAGTGCACCTTTCATCTCCTGTAAGCTCAGTCTCAGTTGTTTGAAGCCCCACAGCGAGGGGCCGCCCGAGGCGGCTCTGGAGCTTTACGCTGCAGACTACAGCTGGTTCACAGGAGAACCATTAGATCAGCTGGTCCTGGAATAAAGAGCTCTTGGCATAAGGTCCTGGAAGAAAAGAAGAAAAAAAAAAAAAAAGACGATGACTCTGAGAATTTTGCCAATTTCGGGAGTTTAAATCTTGTGGCATTTATGATCAAACACTAAACTCCGAGGTGATTACTCCATGGAGCCACCCGCTGAAGGGTTGACCACAGCTGCTTCAAATCTTTGCTCCCAGCGCTCCTTTCCCATTGCAGGCGTGTGTATTATTAAGGGCAGAATCTGTAATGACGACTGAGTCAGCCAGGCAGTTAGTGCTGACTGTTGCAACCTTCCAGGTGATGTGAGACACTTGCAGTTTGGTGTTCATTTTGGGGGATTTTTTCTGACTTGATCAAAGAAGTAGCGGTTTCCTCCCATGCTGCAGTTTCCTGTAGAATTGTTAGTGTGATCTTCCTGGCAGAGCCCTATCAAGAGCTCATAAGCTTAGCATCAATGCATTTGTATTAGCTGAAGTGTTGGGTTATGTGCAAGCATCTGCTCTACAAATTATTGCACTACCTCATCAGAACTGAGGTTTCTGCTCTTCCAGCTTGCCAGTGCATCAATACAAGTATAGAGGAAAGATACTGGAAACTATTAAAAGTCTTTGAATTTCTATATTGTATAAACCTGCATATGAAGTATTAAAAAAAAAAAGTTAATTAGGAGCTTTTTAAAGAATTGTTATGAAAGTGTTTCTTCTTTTGAATCTTTCCTTTTTAGTTTCTGGATTTTTTTTATGTGCAGTAACATTTGCAGTATGATGTTCTAGCAGTTTGTCTTTGGCTAAGGCAGTGGGAGATGCTTCTCCAGGAAGAGCATAGATTGACTAGTCTCTAGGTCCTCTTTCCCTAACATCAAGAAACATTGTTTTGAGATATTGGAGGGTGCATCCCTCTAAACAGAGGATATCGATTTATGGATCTGCTGTCTGAATTGACTTAACCGTCACTTCAATGCAAGATAAGGATTGCTTGCAGACTGTGAGCATAAACCAAAATACTGTAAAATTGAAGGCTTCCCATTCCTATTTGGGGCTGTTCAGCCTGGAGAAGAGAAGGCTGCGTGGAGACCTCATAGCAGCC
>JAOEHY010006112.1:9518-21521 GCA_025447955.1 Psilopsiagon aurifrons | reverse complement strand
CAAGTCAAAAACACAGTGCTGCACCAACTACTAAGAAGGAGAAAAATGACTGCTACTGCTGAACCCATGACACCCATATAACCTGGAACCCTTGGCTTTCTGTTAGTATTTCTGTACAGATAAGCTTTAAAATAATTCTTTTTAGGTTTGTTGTGTTGTTTTTTTTTTTTAATCCATGTACATAAATTGATTGCTCTGATACTGCTGTGTTGCATAAGGGATAGAACTTTAATCTGGGAGCAATGTTGGTTTACTTCTTCACCATCAATTATCTTGCAAATATTTGGGATCAGTGAACACTTTCAATAGAAATTAGATGGGTAAATGTGGGTTGAAAAGGTCATGTTCCAGGTGATTTATATGCAGCAAATAGTTCAGCTGCTTCATAAAACCACTTCTGCATCTGGCCCTTTGATTGCCAAACCATTCATTCTTTCTAATGCAACAGAGAAATACTTATTTGAAGAAACAAAATAAAGAGATGCTACAGATCAGAACAGAAGGCAGATAACTTAAACATGGAAAAGCTGCAATGTCATGAGGGATATACAAAAGCAATCCTTTGTTGCTTTGTCTTTTTGCCTTTTGTGGGAAAAAAAAAACAAGCCTTTATAGCAAATGTGCTAATTCCATTTCTAAGACAGCTATTTGGGAAGAGGTTTTGCATTGTTGGCTGGCTGCCCCAAAATAAAGATGAAGTCAGAGATATTAGAATAAAGGGGAAGGGGGTCATATCAAAAATTTCCTGGTGGGTCTGTTCTGTGAAGATCAGTAAAGAGGATTCATCAGTGTTTGATCTTTGATCACTGGCAGTATTGCATGAGGGAGCAGTGCAGGTACTCTTCTGAATGATGTTAGCAAACTATGAAAAGTGCACATTATTTTGTACTATATTTGCATAGCTTAATGGAGTTTTAAAAGGTCATAATCCAAGCAGTATACACTTTGGAGCTAAGAACTGCATACAACTGTGTTGCTGAATTCTTAATTGCATCTTTAGAGTGGTGGTGGATTTTTCTTCCTTTTTTTTTTTTTTAACTATGGGGAATTTGGAGATGAAAACTGCCCTTTTAAAATTTATTATTTGAACTGGGGACAACAGAGCCTACAACTCATCTGGCCAATATGCTTTTAAACCTCTGCCCTCCTTTGCAGAGGAAGTAGTTATAAATGGAGTAAATGTTCATGACCCCAGTACTAATGAAATTGGCTAGCATTTTTTTTTCAGTTATAGGAAAAGAGGGCAAGGAATGGTGCCGATAATTAAAGACTGATAGTTGATGTCCTAAAGAAACTTATGTTTTATGTTGGTCATGTTGAGAGCTGGCTGAAACATACTCAACGTTCTTTTGGACCACAGGTTGGGACCACATGACCTTTAAAAAGCCTTCAGTCTGTTAACTGTGGAGGGAAAGGCTCAAGCTGGGCAATCACCAAAGGACGGAGCCACATATAGAGTATAAAGGCATCGACTACTTTAAAGAGCAGGTGTGCAGTGCCCTGTGTTTGCTGTGGCCAATCAGACCACCCTGCAATTGAGTACACACTGTCTTTTAAACCCTAATTATGGGATGTATTGTCTTTACCAAATGTCCATGTCCATCATGAAGGGAGATGAAGACACCAAAATCCCACTCAGCTGTACAAAGTTGTTTCTATCAACTCTTTCCCTGGGCCTAAAACACAGCATATGAGCTAGTAATGAATCAGCAGATCACACAGATAGAATGTTAGCTTATATTCATTCTTGTCAATAATCATCCACCCTGTAATTGATTTACTTCAGCATGATCTACACATAGACTAATCTATCAACTCAGAGAAATCTGCCATGAAGTCTCTACAGCAAGTCAAACCCCTGAGTTATCCAAGCAGATCTGTTAAGGAGATACAGTGGAGATACAGACCTGCTGTGCCGTTCATTCCTTTTCTAGCCATCCTCAACCCCATGGATTTCCACCATGGTCAAAACACAGGTTGCACGTAAGCAGTTGGTGTTGTTCTTTCTCTGCTGAGCTATTTTTGGGGCAGAAATGAAAATGTGTACATTTTTTCCAGTTTCTCATCACGTGTCTCTTGCTGTTAAAGAATCAATTATCAGTGGGATTTCAGTTGTCTATAATATCTGATCACTTAGATCATTGACGAATTAATAGTTCATTCCAGCTGTAGGATTTTGATTGTGTTACTTTGATAACTGTGGGAGCAAAAGGCTTCTTTGTCCTTCTTCAGGAAATAGAGGCTCAGGCTTTTGACAAATTACCCACAATTTATATGAAGGGCCTTCTGTATTCCTTGCAACTTAGTAAGGCTCTGATGCAGAAAATGGGTTCCTTTAAGTGTTTTTCCTCTGGGAGAAAATAGCTGGGGAACAGTCACTGGAGAATAAGCTGGTTTTGCAATAAATCTCAAGTGGTTACATGGGAATCACCATCCTGCTTAATCTCATCATGCCTTTGGAGAGGAATGTGGCTTCCCAGCAGAACTAATTGCACATTTGCTATCTCAGGGCTGAGCCAGATAACCCAGATAATGCAGCATATCAAGATACCTTGAGTCAGCTGAGGTGTGGTAGTTTCTTATGAAACACCCATAGACCCTGCCAAAAGCAACGTCACTTTACTAAATTCTCATTCCTTGCTGGCCAATGGCTTGTGTCAGCCAATGGCTAAAAATGTATACATGTAGTCCATACATGGTGTCCTGTTAAATGGCTAGTAAATTGAACTCTAGATTAGATCCTCCCACTCGACTTCTTCAGCATATTTTGCAATAGACTTCACAAGGAAGGTTGTCTCTGACATGCAAGATTTTTTGGTCTAATGCATTACTCTGTAACCTCCTGCTCTGACCAAATGTGTGTTTTATTTTATGGGAAATGGTGGGCAGGTGTTGCATGTGAGCTTACAGCATGATCCAGGTGCTAAAACACATCACTGTTGGTTAAATGTGTTTCTTGTTTATTTTTTGTTTTCTTACAGCGGGGCAGAACAGAGCTAGGAAAAAGAAAGAAAAAGGTGGGGAGTGCACAGAAGGGAAGAACAGCCATTCAAGTTTGGGTTTATGATTTTTTTTAAGTCCAGATGAAAAGAGGAAGCAAGGAGTAATGATAGGAGGGAAGAAATCTGTGGGTTCCTCATTAATCTACCTTTTATTCCTTGCCACCACTGTACTCCCACCACCTCGACTGCACTGGGGGTCCTAAAGGAGGCTAATACCATGGTTTATATGGTAACAAGTGCTCAGCCTCTGTCATATTCCTTCTTACTCACAGTATCTCAGGCAAACCTCTGCTGTAGTTCCTTCTTCCTTTTTCCCTTTCTCTCTTCTGTTTTTGTCAAACACAGAAAAGTTGTGTGCAAGGCAGGTGACCCTTCTGTTGGAACATCTAGGTTGGCATTTCAATCAAGAGTGGAAGGCACCTAGTCCTCCTGGATGCAACTCTCCTCTAGTTCTTCCTTTCCCAAATCAGGGTGAAACTCCTCATCAGTTCAGTGAGACCCAGATAATGCCAGTGCTATGAGCATTTCAATGCCCTCCTTTGCAGGCCATGTGTTCCTGCCATCATCTTCCTGTGATTGTGCCATGTCATCATTTCTGAGACAACACATTTCCTTCTAAAGACTTCATTTAATCTATTTATGAAAAGCATGCTTTTTTCATTCATTTAGCTGTGCTCTCCGATCAGAATTCTCCAGGAGCCTTAGTTTTTAATCACTGTTTTGATCCAAGGACAGGAGGAGTTTAAATAAACGAATGCTCTGCTGTTCCTAGATGCCTCCATGACATCTCTGAAGAAAAAGCTGTGGGTCTGAGTCATCCTTGCAGCATTCCAATTTCATGCTGAAATCAATGGGGCCACACAGGATAAAAAAACTAATGCAGCAGCGAATTAGCAAAAACTTGGGGTCTGTAGCATTCATCTCTGCAGTGCTCCACAGATGACATTGCTGGTTAAACTATGGGTGTCATTGCCACTTTAAATTAATTTTCAGAGGGGCAATTTCTTCATGATTTTCTTGAGATAGCAAGAAAGTGTAAGATTAAAGATTTGATATTGTCCTTATGTATTTTAAATCTTTTTTTTCCTGTGGTTTATTATCTGAGACACTGGATTTTTCCCTGAGAGCTGTGATTCTTCGATACATCTATTACATACTGCAATTTATTTGTTTAGGCCAAGATATCTGAGCTTACCATGTCAGATGTTACAGGAAGTTCTTACAGGCTCAGGGAGTTTGTGAAATAGAAATTCCTCTCCTGTTAAAACAATTCTTCTTTCCTTGGAGAAAATATCAGGAATATCTTAACATCTTTGTTTTGCAAGCAAGTACCTAATTTTTGGCAATGTCTATTGAAAACTGTGTAATGGTTTCATATTCTGAATATTGTTTTTTCAGTCTGCAAACATTGAGGGAGTGATTAGGAGTTATCACATTGACAAAAGATATTAAAAATATAGAGGGTGATGAGAAGGGCTCTGTAACTACTAACGGCATATAAAAATGAGTAAAGTTCAGTTTAACAGTTTTGATGCTGTTTCCATTAGCACCATCTATGAAAGCTACAGCAACTGTCTGCCCTGCCAGTTAGTCCTCTCATCTACCCCAACTCACTACTAATTTGTCTTCTTGGATTGTCCTGGCCTCACCTCAATCACCAGCATTACCCACAGTATCCTGACTTCTGGTAAAATGGGGAGAAGGAAAAGAAAAAAAATATTAAAAAAACCCTGCACAACCCAGCAGAAAAGTGTGGGGAAACTGTTTGAGTTCCTTGTGTAATGCTCCTGAAGCACTTCCTTCTAGTTGGAGGAAGTTTTCCTTTCCTTCAAAAATGCTGTTGTAATATGGTCTCCATTTGTTATTATGCCAGTCAGTATTTACACAGTATGTCTACTTCAACTAGCAGCTCTGAAGAAGGCTTCATATGCAGGAGCTATCAAGGTTCAGCATCTTGAATTTGCAGTCAATTGAATTTGTTGGATTGATAGTCTCATCTGTTTTGCTAATAGAAACACTGGCACCCCTCTAGACACAACTTTGACCTAATGTGTGCGTGATATGTCAACAATGGAGTTACCTCTGTAGTTGGCATAAATAGAGTAGATGTAGAGCTGGAGTAGATGGCATAGATTGAGGCTGTTATGGCAGTCCTTTGGTGTTCTGTTCCTGCCTAAATAGAAGGTTCAAGAAACATCATAATTTTCCACAGAACATGTCCAACAGAAGACTGTTGTTTTCACATGGATTTTTCTTATGGATCTGGTGTCAGTATTCACATAAATTATTTATCCAATTTGTATGCGGATGGTAGGGGGCACTGCTTTTAAGACAAGAAGAAAAAGTGGTCAATGGACAGAGAGGGGTTTAAGATTTCCCTCCTCTCCCTCCAGCACCCCCAAAGAAAGGAATCTTCATTTCTGTTATATTTTCTTTAAAAATACTCGGACTTTTTAAATCTAAAAATTTTCTTTCTTCTTTTTTCCCCTCCTGATATCTCTTAAAGATTAATATAATATTGAAAGATGGAGGCTTTCAACTGTTTCAGCTCTAAGACTACTTTCACTGAAGTCACTGAGAGCTTCATGACTAATTTTAGTAAGGAGGGGGAAGGTGAGCAATCCTTGCCAGCTGACATCAGACAGGGAGCTGAGTACCTCCACAATTCCTCATCTGTTGACAGTTTGAAAGTATTTTGCTGTCTTTAAATAGATCACATAAAAGGTCCCTTCTAGACATGCTTCTGAAAACAGGGGAAACTTGCAATAAGTTTCTTTGTCTGTTCTGGTTTTGCTTCTTTATTTCTTTGCTTGGAAATACCACCCACTGATTTCTTGTCTGCTCTCCAGCCTGTACCGTTTCCATCCCCACTCTTTATTCACATAGCTATCTATGACTACAGGTCTTTGATCCTCTGTGATCCAGCTCTCCAAACCACAGAAATGCTGAGTGGAAGGAACATGTCAAGGTTATCCAGTTTAATCTCTCACTCAATCTCTCCTTAAACAATATTTGTGCAAGAAACTTAGGAGCATCAATCTTCTTTAACAAGTGATAGCATCTGATGAAAAATTCAGGACACCTGCAGCTACATGATCACTTCAATCTGAAACCTGTTCCTCTTCCTCATCTCCTCTGCTTATCTATCATTATGGTAGGCTGCCTAGTTTTTCAGCTGGTCACTTCTACTTTTTGTTCTCTTCCTCTGGTCCTTCTCACTCCACATTGAGTTGTCTAACTTTTTGTCCGTTTGAAAGACTTAACTCTTCTTCTCTACATCCTCTGCAAGTTAGTATGTTCTTTTGGCTTTATGCAGAGTTAGTTTGGGGTTTTTTTCCCTCAAAAAAAACCTGGGCATAAGACTGTTGGGCATACCTGGAAGAAAATGATAATCAAGCACTACAAAAGGTAGGAAGCAGTGTTTTGATTTCCTTAATGCTGGAGAAATGCTACAAGAAAAAAAATCACCTCTCAAGTCATCTGAGTTCATACAGCAGCTTATACCAAGATAGCAGCTGCACTGCCTAGTGATTAAGGCCATAAAAATAGAGTAAGAAAGCTTGCTTGTTCTTTCTACCGATTTCAGACAAGAGTACAGCCATTCCATGAGTTTTCCTTGGCTTGAAATGGCTGCCTCTCCCCTCTGATGAGATGAAAGTATCCATGGGGATCATATCAGGGCATGTTGGAAGCAGAGTGCCAACGAAAAAAATGCGCTTGCTGCAGCTAATGCTGTTACTGAGCTATTGATGCTGGACTGTTGAAGCATGAACTTCAAGGTACAGCAAACAGGGTGAAAAGTGGAGAAGGAAAGGTGTGCTGAGATGGTAGTCTTGGGGAAAGAGACCAAAGCAAAAATGACTCTGCCAAGGAGCTGTGTGCTGTTGTGCTTCCAAACAAAGCATAATGGCTAACACAGCAGCAGAATCATTCATTAGAATGACTGTTTTAGCACTTCAGACAATTAGCCTGATAATTATGCCACTTACTTATTATAATAGCAAACAGTTAATGGATGTTATACAAGGGAATTAATGACTCTAAATTATTTTAGAAATACCCTGAATGCCATCTTTTTAAATAATAATGCAGACCATTTCCATAGGATGCTTAAATAAGTTGCAGATTGCCATGTCAGGACACCCTGCTATCAAGGCATGCTGACCTCTTTTCAAAAGCCATACTTGCTTATCAAAAAGTCAAATGTGCATTAAGGAAAAATATCTCTTGCTACGGGACTGGGAGCAGGAGCCCAAGGCTGCTGGGTGTGTTACCAAAGCAGAGATGCTTTTTAGCTCAGTAGCAAGCAGTGTACATCAGTTAAGGCTCTGCTAGTGCTTTGCTGCCATCAAAAACAGGGCAATACATTGCCTGCCTCAGCCTTGGCTTGGTTTGTGCGCCTTTGCCTATGGGATGTGGCAGGCCTATTTATGATCTGCTCAGCACACCCTGTCAGAGGCAGTTAAGATACCTGCACACAAGGAAATGCTACTTGCTATTCCTTTGTTTAAAAAAAAAAAAAAAAAGGTCATTTGGACTGAAATTGTACAGGAGGGTTCTGTACAACTGTCTGCTGAAGCAGCACATCAGAGCAGAGAGGGAGCAGAAGCTGGAAACCACCACAGCACAGATGATGATGACAGTTTGCATGGATAAGTCAAGCAGCATAGTTTTCCAACCCTTAGCCTATGTTTCAGCTGGCTGATCCAAGGATCCATTTAATGCAGTGCAACATTGTGACCTTGCCTTATTTCAATAATTGCCATTAAGATGTGAGAAAGTGCATGAGCTAAAGTACATGCAAATGAGAGAAAGAGATTGTCAGCAGGTCTGAGGATTCAACAGAAATGCAGCCTTGACAAAGGTGAAAAGCTCCAAGGAAGAAAAAAAACAAAAGCAAGGAAGAAGATGGCAATTTGGCAATGCCAAGTATCAGGCTGTTTTCATGTAGCAACACAGACAATGCCTTCCCCACCCACTGTGCTAGAAGGGATGTAGTGGCTGTTCTGTGAGGGTAGTGAATGTGCCCTTCTTAGCCAGTGTTGGACAACCAGCAGCAAAGGTTGCTTCATTCCCCTACCCCACTGTCCTGCCTGCACTGTTTGTATATTGCAATCAAATTAGTTCCCATCTCCAGCTCCTTGTTCATGCCAATAAAGCAGAGACAAGAGTCCAGCAGTGGCTGCTTACTGCCACACTGTTCTTTTCAGATACCCACAGCCTGTATTGAGGCTGTGAACCCACAGTAGCTTTACAGGGCTGACGTTGCTCTCAGCAGGGATGCAGCTTTGGCATGGTGGTTGTACAGCCTCTGTGTCCCAGCCAAGACCAGGGCTGGGATCTGTGAATCCTAACCTCAACAGCTATGCTATTATTCAAACTGTGCATGCCAGCCAACAGTAAGTGGCTTGCACTGATTTGCAGGGAGCAACGTGGCTCCTGGCCAGTTGTATGCCTAAAGCTGCAATATTCAATATCTCCATTTATATCAAAGGGCAGGATAGAGTATACATTTATCCATGTCTTGGGTTTGTGACACTGTGCTTTATTTTTAAAGAATGACGAGCTGCTCTGTTCTACAAAGCAGCACCCACTGAATGAGACAAAATAGCCAGGTACTTAAAATTGTGTATGCTTGCATAATGGTGGCTAACCTATAATGGAATGAAAACTGTGTAAACCTGACAAATCCAGTAAAATAAAGATAATTATGCCTTCTGTACCAGGTATTCTGACAACACAAGCAATATGTGTTCAGGAAGAATAAAGCTTCATTGAAACAACAGGGGAAGTAATGGCACCTAATATTCATGGGGGTGTAACAAAATATTTTTTATAGATCTCCACTGCTTGTGAAATTATCTACACTGATGAAACTGGATGTACTCTAAAGCAAAGATTGAAGGAGCATAAAACATGTAATATTGTAGTTACAAAGCACATAAAATCTTATTGGATCTGTGATAAATATTTGTGCCTGAGCAATTTTACTATTTTACAAACTACTTTCTCTGGGGATGGTTAAAGAATACAAGGACACCCTATTTATCAGCTTTAAAGTCTAGTAGCTCCCAAGACCTATGACGAGGGTGTAATGTACCTGTTCTCAAAAGTGTCCAATTAATTGTTAAGTCTTGTATTGAAAATATACTTTTTTTATTAAAGCTGCTGTCAGTAGAGAGATGTATCATCTCTTGGGCTGCATAAAGGTAGAATAGGTCCCTGAAATTATGTTGTTTTGGAATTGAAGCCATACATTACAGAAAACTCTCCATGAGGAATGGTCAGCCCATAGTGCAGAGTTAAATGGAAAAAACAGATACTGCATTCAGTTGAAGTACAACACTGTAAGAAGCTGCCTGTGAGGCTTGGAAGGAGGCTGTGCTGCACACTTAAAAAGTGTTTACCTAAACACGCAGGCATGTACTTCATGAGATTTGGTGATGGGGAAGAAGGGCTTTTGAAGACAGAGATATGACACCCTGAGTGGCAATGAAATCTTTTCTCAAATTGTTTATTTTAAACTCCATAAAGATCTAACGTGGACAAGTAAACTCTAATTTTTTTTCTTCTTTTAACCTGGCTTTTTTACGCATTTACACTGGTAAGTTTTCAGGTATTGTCTGCATCTCTTAGTGATTATTCCTGGGTTTAGCCTTTTTCCCCTTTCTTCAGAAGTCACCACCTTTCTTCATGTATAGAAGGAATTTACAGTACTAAAATTAAATCCTCTTGGTTGATTGCTTTCTCTTTTCCTACATCATTTATTTTCTTTTCAAAATTTCAAGCTTGCTCCTAGCTCAACTCTCCAAAGGAAGAGCTTACCTTCTCCTTTTTCTAATAGCATCTTATCTCTCAACTTCGCTTTTGTTCACTCACCAACATGGAGGTTAATCCCTTGTTCTTGGAAACAAGCATTTCAATTATTCCTCATAGAGGGGCCTGTTAACTACCTTTCAGGTCAGAAAGTCTCAGGATACAGTTTGCATGTTCCTCGCATTGAGAATATAATTTGCATAATGTTCACATTGAATCATCAGTGTGGTTTCTGAAGAATTCATTTAGAAAGCAGAAGAGGCTGCTGAATCTCCATATCTGATCTACCACAATTATACTGGGGAGTAATCTAGCCTTAGCCAAAATGAACAAAGGTAGGCATTTCTGTTGACCAGGTTGGTTTTCAGAGTCATTGATGGGCACAGCCTCACCAAGGCAGTTTTACCCATTAGCTGTGGTTAGGTGATTTGGACGTGTCTAAATGCCAGGGAAGGAAACTCAGTGCTGTGCAGCTGTAAATAATTTTGTAGTATCCCATCTGTTTAAGCATCCTTAACTGCCTGATCACTTTCTATTAGTTAACTGGTGAGAGCTGAGATTAAATCAAAGTCTTGCAACCTGCTTGGGCAGCTTTCACAGCCACATGAGCTTACAAGCAATTTGGCCACCAGGCCACTCTAGGCAGCTCACAGAGGTAGAGAGGTAAATTCAATTACCAGCCCTCTCACCCATTTCATTTCTGGAATAGTGACATAAACAAAGGTGTCCATAGGTAAAGCTGAAAATCTGGATTGAATGATCAGACCTGCAGTACATCACATTGGTTTTATTTTTGCGCTGTGCATCTTAGTTCTGAACTAAAACTGGGTATTGATTATTTCTTGACTGGTATTGACACACCTCTGGGAAAACCGTTGCCTCCAGCTGCTCTCAACAGACATTAAACCTAACAATTTTGCTGCTATCTTCATAACAAGAAAAAAAGTAGCCAGAAAGGTAAACAGGAGATGTTTAGCCACATCCAACAACAGTCATCACTCCCAGCAATTTTCTGAGAAATTGCTTTGACCAGTTAACTTAGTGGGTGCTGTCAAAGGCAAGCTGATGAGAGATTTTCTCCTGAGTATTGCTCTTTCTTGGACAAGAGAAAAGAGTTGTGTGGGAACATGGCCAGAAAATGCATTGGAAGCAAGGGACTGAGATTTCTTCCCTGTAGAATATTATGTTTCCATCAGCAGTCATTAAGTAGAAATTATTGTTTTCGTTAATGCCTTGCAAAATCTAAAAGGGACATTTTCATTCAGGTTACCAGTGAGAATAAAGGAAGAGGTGATTGGAGCTACCAGGTTTTGAGAACACCTACAACAAGAATGGTGGAAAGATAGAAAATCTGTCACAAAGTCTCATGTAAGAGAGACAGGACATGCTTAAGCAAAGCTGACACAAAATCAAGACTTTTCAAGGCAATACCTGCAGTAAAATATAACTATTCTGACATTGTCAGTCTCTGCAAACATCTCCTGGTGCATTTTTTTTGCACCTAGTAAAAAATTTCCACATCAGTAATATGCTATTTTTATTGCACAGTGCATGTCTCAAAACCCAGCTTCCGAAATTCTCGAGGAAAAGTTAATTAGGAATAATTCAGTGCTTTGCTTCCATAATGCCATCTAAAAGAAAAAAAACCACATGAAGGTGAGCAGCTTGGCAGAAATAAGGTTAGGAAGTGGGCCACAGAAAAAGACTGAGATGTGGGAGCACAATTTAATAAGACAGATGAAGTCAATTTTTCTTTTTTTTTTTTTCACCCCAATAGATATCAGCAGAAAAATGGACAAGAAAAGAATTTTTCCGCAGTTATGAATTATTTTGATGATAAAGGCAGGCCTTGGTGTCCAGTTTTGGCATAACAAAGTGCATGCATTGTTTGAAATGCTTATCTTTAAATCTATTTAATGATTGTTTCATTTGCCACATGCTGGGTAATAGTAGAAGAGGGCTCCATTGCCTTCAAAACAAAATCATATAGATTAAACAACTCCCTTTTGGCAACGAAAAGAGGAGTCCTTGAGGCTGCTCTAAATGCAACTGTACTTTAGCCCTGTGCTCCCACACTCATTATTTGGTGCTTTCTCCAAACTTCTGGTTGGCGGCTGGTACTGCTTTAGGTAGATTGTTTATTGGCCACCACATCTTTTTTAAAGGCGGGGGGGGGGGGGGGTGG
>JAOEHY010006111.1:0-42137 GCA_025447955.1 Psilopsiagon aurifrons | reverse complement strand
GGAGAAGAGAAGGCTGCGTGGAGACCTCATAGCAGCCTTCCAGTATCTGAAGAGGGCCTATAGGGATGCTGGGGAAGAACTCTTCATTAGGGACTGTAGTTATAGGACAAGGTGTAATGGGTTCAAACTCAAACAAGAGAAGTTTAGATTGGATATAAGGAGGAAGTTCTTTACTGTAAAGGTGGTTAGGCACTGGGATGGGTTGCCCAGGGAAGTTGTGAATGCTCCATCCCTGGCAGTGTTCAAGGCCAGGTTGGACAGAGCCTTGGGGGACATGGTTTAGTGTGAGGTGTCCCTGCCCATGGCAGGAGAGTTGGAACTAGATGATCTTAAGGTCCTTTCCAACCCTAACTATTCTATGATTTATGATCCTGTTGTTCAGTCATAAAACCCACTCAAATGGCTGCTCAGCAAAATGGTCACTGCTTAAGCAAATGTCTTCAACTGAAGCACTAAGTCATTTGAAAAAAGATCTCTGATGAGCAGCGCTGCAGATGGAGAAACTTTCCATTGGTATAGAACTAAATAAATACACCTCTCTCAATGTCAGCAAAATGCCTCCACCAGCACAGCCAAGAAAAAGAAGGAAACCAGCACGGGAGCCAGCACACAACCTTGTTTGGGGCTGTCTGAGAGCAAAGTGGCGTCCAATATGTTGCCATTTTCCATACACTGGCCATCATGGAAAAATAAAGTGACAGAAATAAACTTTGTGGGACTTCAGAAAGATGAACACAATTTTCCAACCCACTCATGATTTTACAGTGTTAAAAGCTATTGCTAGATCAACCAACAAATTTTCTCCCAAGCCCTTTTCCTGAAGTTGACAAAGATCCTATCTATAGAGCATGACCGGACCTAAATCCAGTAAAATCTAGGGAAATGTTGAGTCCCCATGAGGATCATTTCAGTAACAGAGATTAGGAAAATGCCTGGAGAATTATCATATTTTGCTTTGTCACCTTTATGTTTAGAGAAGTTTATACGAGTTGTAAGCCTGTGTCATTGACTTCTACTTTCAGATAATGCTCAAGATCTAAGCAAGCTTCCTTGTAGAAGGGTGATGACATACCTCCAAAGGTCACTTGTCCTTATGTTTATGTAACAGCAGCCTATGTATGTCATGTCCTGTACTGCATAATTATCTGTGACTTGTTTTTCAGGCCAGCAATATCTCTGCAGCTCTACCATGTCTTACTAGTACTGCTGCTGGTCTGCTCATGAATACCAGCTTTGAGAGATTTCCCTATTTATACAGCAGCTGGTACCTGTTTTGAAGGCTCTTCCAGTATCCACAGCTCACAGGCACACTCAGTAACAAGTAACACCAATCCTGTCATTTTTCCTGAACCAATTATGATTTATTTTAAATTATAAGGTTGACTTAAGACCCATAATAATGAGGCATCAAAATGAAGCTTTAAAAATCCGCTTAGCATATGAAAGTTTCCATGCATAACGAGTCTGCTTCTGCCCAGGTCAAGACTAACTTTTACAGTTTCAATTTAAGGGCAGGAAGGGACTTATACAGGATGTTGCTCATGGGGGACCTTGAGCATTTGACAGACCCGTCCAGGAGTCACCTGGCATGGGAGACTGGAAGTTATGAAAAGAATCTCTTACCTGCCTTTTTAGGGAGGGACCGATACTGACTTCATATACCAGCAGAGAAGACAAGGGGATTTACCATAGAATTAGAAAGCTCTGAGAGGAGAGAATTCTGAGAGAGTGAGGAAACTTAAGAAAGCAAATATGCAAGTAGAATTTATATTTAAAAATCTGCGTGTTTCTCTCAGAAGCTGATGTAGATTAGTACCACTGATAATTAACAAAATTAGAAAACTTTATTCATCAATCGTCTGTGTTTCAACTATTCGTGTTTCTGAAAATATGACCACTTAGACCAGAGAACATAAAAACTTGATCTCTGCTGAGGATATTCATACTAGCTGGTGTGTCTTGAGGCTTTGTGGAAGTTTCAAGTGGACAATAAGGTCTATTTTTGCACGGAGAATGGAGAAAAGGCACCTCAGGAAGCATGCCAAATAGAGGAGGACTGAGGTCATGTTATGTCCAATCCATACCACAGGAAGTTTAAGGATAAGCAGACCTTGTGTGGTGAGACCCACACATAGGAGCCAGTTGTGCATCCAGCTGGAGAAACTCTACCAGGGCCATGTGAAAAGCAATGTTCATTTTTTGTTAACATCTGTGTGGTCTAATTTTCTATTACTGTCAGCAAGCTATTTCCAGGACTGCCAGGTTATTTTGTCCATAAACATTGTCCCCATCACACATTTCTAATTTTAACCCTATTTGTCTCCAGTTGATTTACATTTGGCCAGAAGCAAATTACTTATTGGAAGCATTTATTGAAAATTAATTAGGTGGCTAAAATACCTCCAGCAGATTCCGTTAACAGTGTCTGCTCCTTGTTGCTCTCCAGAATTCAGCATTTTTCCAGTTAAAACGCCTAGCAATTAAAAAGAAAAATCATAAAATAAATGTTATAATTAGTTCAAGAATGGAACTTGGTCTCTTTGAAATCAGATGCTTACTTTTAAGGTTACAGTGCCATACAATGGCAAAGGGGTTTATAGTGCCAGGGGATTTTTGATAAAGGAGAAAGTAAGCACTTACAATAGCTAAGTCATTGCATGAAGGAAAATGAAGGTATCCCTTGTAGCTTAGAATCCAGCAGGCATATTGAGTAACTGTGCAAATACCAAAGCAGAGAACAGGAAAGAAGACAAGATGTATGAGGCAAGATTAAAAAGAAAAATACAGAATTAAATGAGAGGCAATCACAGCACCCAAGAACATGGAAAAACACACTGCATCTTGCTAAAGAAAAGTCAGGATGTTAACATGATTTACGCAAATAGTTCCACAACATTAAAATGAGTTTTTATTTTCTGTGTGTGCTGCTTCAAAGAACAACTCTGTGGGCTCATAAAAATGCAGAGAACAAATAGGGGCCTCTAAGACCAATTTATATGCCATGCCCACTGTGCACTGAGACACATATAATCTGTAAAATGTCAGCTTCAAAGTTCCACAGAGATTGGTGTTAACCCTGACCCCCGACCTTGCCGGCTCTAGCTGGGCCCTCATGCTCTCTTATCCAGCTGTTTTAGATAAATGTGCTCCATTTTTAAAGAGATTGTCTCAGAGTTTTACGTGAATAGTAGTAATATTATTAACTCTCGCTGAAAAAAACACCTTAACCGAGAGTCTTTACAGATGGACCAATCAAAGTCTTACCCCATGCAGAGAGTGGTGGGTTAATAAATATGTCATTGGACTGAAAATATTTAAACAACACCGGGAGAAAAGAGCAAGGCATACGACAAAAGGAAAGCATATTAGTACTGTTCCCTGTCAAAATACACAGAGGAAGCACTTTACTTTGACCATTTTCCTCATAAAGAGACACGGTAGGCCAAAACAAACAAAGCTAAGGAATCTGGTTTATCCCACTGTTGGATACCAAGGACTATCAACTTAAATGAAGTTGAGTGACCTAAACCAGGTTCTCTTGACAAGATTGTTAATTGAACATATCAGCAAAGATAATAACACAAGCCATGGCCCTGTTGATCAATACTTCCATTTTATAAGGCCTTGTAGATGTTTTTCATATGCCACTTTATGTATCTCTCCAAAAGTAGGTGGAGGATTAGCCATTTGTGGTCTGTCGGAAGTCCAAAAGTATGATGTAGCCTGCTGGTTTGGCAAACTTTGGACAAAGTCTAAATCATCCTATTGGAAGGAAAATGTTGAAGTTCAAGGGCAGACGGTATATTTTAGACAACAAAGAAGCAGCTGGTGTCCACTTATAATAAAGAAAAATAAGCTGGATCAGAAATACAAGTCAACTGGCTCCCCACTCATAGAACATGAGCCAAAGACAACTGGAGTCAAAGGGAAGGCTGAGAATGATTTCACAAGGTTTTAACTCAGATCCACTGTGAATCCAGACCTACTTTTCATGTAGATGGAGTGCGAATTACATCCACAGACTTCCGTGGGATTTGGGTCTAGCTCTTCAGCACTGCATTCAGAAAACACCCATCTTTAACTTATTGCTGCTGCTATGTTCAAAAGCTTTCTGAACAGATCAAGAATAATATGTAACTCCTTAGAAGCCGCAACAAACACAAAAACACTGCATGTGGGTTAAAAAAACCCAGAAGATTAAGAAATATTCCTGTTCTTTAATTAAAAAAGTATATATATATATTTTTGAATTCAAGCCACTGTTTAAAATATTGCAGCCACATTTGTTCACACTATTTACTTTCAGGGGCTACAGTACAAACCAATCTTCTCGCTGTGCTTCTAAATCCTCATTACAGTCTTTCTGGGTTAGCAGATAATTAGAATATTGAGAAATCAAATACACAACTGTCAGGAAATGGGAAGTTAGAATCAAAAAAGCTCAACTTCTGCTTGTTCCTTCAGTATCTCATGCTTCAAAAAAGAAAATCTCCATGTAATTACCAGTTCTTTGGCTGCAAAGAATACAAACAAGAATCCTATTCACTCATATTCACAGTACTCTGCCTGCAAAACTGACCAAGTTTTAAGCATCAAAATGAGATTGACAAGAAAGGGGAGTTTGAAGAGTAGTGTGTGATCATCCAAGCTTTAGTATATTTAAACATTTGCTTTCTCAGCTGTCTTTTCCTTACAGTGTGAAACTTAACAATTTTTTTGACAATGCCAGTTACTTAGGTTTAAAAGTTATTTTCCAATTATTAGAATCACATTTTCTAAACAGAAAATGCAAACACACACTCAAACACTGGTGTGAAAAGTTAACAGAGACACAACAAATTAAAAAGGAGAGAAGCAAACAGAGGCTTCAATAGATGCAATAAATAAAAATAAAACTAATGACAAACAATGTAATAAATAAAAATGTATAATTATTTACTATTTATCATTGCATTTGCTTAATATACAATTTAACATTTGATGTAATATAAAAATCTAAAATACTTTCCAACAGAGGAAGCATTAGGAAGTTTGAGGACAGGATATTCAGAAATCCTTTGCATTGTGCTGATCTATGGCTGCTTTGCTTTTGTCAGCTGTCTTTAATACATAAATTGGCTCCCTAGAAAACCTGTTTGGTTTTGAAATGTAATAACCTTAAATGGTAGGGGAGAGAAAATGAGTTTAAATTACAGGCAAAACAAGTTTGTGAAGGTAAACATTTTATTTTCTAAATACTCAAAATAGGTTAATAATTTTGAGTTCTGTGAACTTCAGGAGGTTTGCCTTTCCCCACATGAAATACTTACTTCCTCTTCTCACTTGTGTCAACAGAAATTCTTTTGACTAACAGGGAAGCAAAAAAGGACATGAACACATGAACCAACTGAACTAAGAAACATGTTTCCCAATGCTTGTTTATGGTAAAAATCCAATTACGGGTTCTCAGGATGTCTGAACAGTATGACAAAGCCCTTGGGAAGTAGTAGATTGTCTTGATTTCAATAGCAGCTCTTTCGAAGAAGAAGAAGCTGTTCATCCTTGAAGCTGATCCGTTATTTTTAAACTGAATATTGTCTCAACTAGAACCATGAACCTATCTTTGCTTCTCATTAGGATGCTGTGAATTCTATATGGAAATCCAACCAGAAGCACACCATGGAGCAGCAGTTACTCTTTGTTTACAAATTCCCCATGGATTTTTAAAACTAATCTTACATTTTTTTCTGTACCATCTCTGTTCTTTGCACATCCAATGCAGGGCTTTGTCCTCCACCTTTTCCCTCTTGTTGGTAGCACTCTCATGTTACTGGTTCCCTTTTAAAACTATCTATCTGTGGGGAAAAAAGCTGCTCTGGCTCACCCTTAATCTGGTCACTGCCTGTCTTGTGTTGATAGAGACATCATAGCCCTGTGGTTAAGGTACTGGCCTCATATTTGGCAGACTCGGGCTCACATCTTTTCTCTACCAAAGACCTCCTCTGTGGCCTTGGGTGAATCACAAAAGGCTTAATTATAATGCATCTTTCGGTGCCCAACTCACAAACTCAGATCTTCAGCACCTTGGATGCAGTGCTACTTGAGCCTATGCATCTAGATTACCACCCTCTCAGTCTTTTGTTGCTGGGCATGTGTACAGCCACTCCAAAGCTGAGCACACGTAAAACTCCAACTGTTCAGCTCAGGGAAGCATTTACCAGATCCCACACAGCACAACACATTGAGGAGACAGATGTGTGAAAAAGTGTTTCTTTTTTATATCTCGTATAGGGAAGATTGGAGCTTTCCCCACAGATGTGCTAAGCTTCACATTTTTTCCTGACCAATTCAAGCCTCTCACCTTGCTAGAGATTTTCCTAATTACTGCACTATAGGATATTCAGAGGTAGGACTCTTCAGTCTCTTGTGTTTGTACAAAATAATGAAATGCTTGTTGGAGCAACTGGTGTTGCCTGAGTGATTGTGCTAACCACCGAACTAGAATAATTCACCCTCTAAGCATTTAAGCATTTAGAAAATTTACTGCTTGTTACATTGCTGAACTGCAATTTTCAACAGTTTTCAATTTACAAGACTCCTAATTTTTTTCCAAAAGAGGTATGCATCCTTTTATAGACAGTTTAAACCAACTGGCAATAGGTTTGCTTCTGTCAGTTATTTTTCATGAACCTCTTGGAGTGTTCTACAGACTCCCAGAGGTACACAGACCACAGTCTGAAAAGCACTGTTGCAAAGGCAGAAAAGCACAGGTTTAATAACATTGGTTCATTCTACTGAGGCCTTGAGGCTGCTGCCTTCATAATACGTGTTCTGCAGACCTTGGCTCTGAGAAGACAGAATATGAGACACAATCTAGACATTCACCTGCCAAGTGAGGAAAATCCTTTTCCTTACGAATGAGACGCAAGTATTGGCACAGGAGGTCACTAAAACCAAGTGTTTGCTGTTGTGGTGACGTGGGTTCGAAAAAGACAGATGTGCGTGAAACAAGATCCTCCATTCTGTATGATCCCACTGTTCTGTAAGAAAGTCATACGGGAACTCTGACACAAGTGGAGAGTGTTGGGTTTTGAATTGCAAAAGACACAGTTCACTCCCTTCCCCCTCCCTGCAAACAAAAAGGAAGGGAAAGAGACATGTCCCTACCTGATATTGATGGAAAGCATATTTCAGCTAATCTGGAGGCATTCCTAAGCTGCAGTTTATGGTAATAATGTCACAGTTATAATACCTGATTGTTAGAATCACCCTAAGATACTGACAGCAAACAGGAGCTCAGCCTGAACATGGTGGGAAAAATGCAGTAGCAACAATCAACAAGGTTGCAGACATTCTAACATCTCATTTCTCTAAGGAGTAAGAGTGTATTTAGCAGTTAGAAGTCTAGTTTTTAATTTCTTTATGCTCCCTTTAATCACTGTAGAGAATTAAGATGAACTAAAACACTTCCAGGTCTATTTCATCTGAATTGCTTTAGGTGTCTTCAATAAGATAAATCTCACACTCCATGAGCCTTGCTCTCCATGCACTATAAAGAAATGCAGAATATTATCACAGTGTAGACAACTACACTGTAGGCACTTCCATTTGGACAAATAAAACACACCCCCCATGTTTAACCAGTGCTGGTTCAAACTTTCTGGTGGAATAGCAAAAATGCAATGTCTTCAGCAAGGAAAACATCCATTTCTGTAATCAGCTTTGCAGACACATTTTAATTTTCCTGCTGGGAGTACAGGATATTTACCTTTGGTCAGTATTCATTTCTGCACACATGACTCACCAAAATAGGGGCTATACGCCAAGTACCTGAAGGTCCTATAGGTTGTTATGCATGGTTGGACTGTTTCCTGTGATGGACTGTGGCAATTTTGGCAACCAGCAGAGAAAAATCCAGCTACTGCTTATCTGGAGCTGGAACAAACTCTTGTAATCTGGGTTTGCATAGGAAGAGGATTGGGATGAAAACGCTGAAGAGCTGGAAGCCAGATGGCAGAGGAGCAGAGACTGAGTTTATTCAAAAAGAAAGCCTCCTGGAATTAAGAGGGGAACTGAACCAGCTCAAGAGCCCAGTGACTCTAGTATAATCAAAATGAAATCCTGCTTCAAATCAATTACTTCAGTACTTGGCCTTGGGCAAAAAATATAGGCACTTTAATCAATTCCAGTGTATTTCTGCAGTGCATAGTCTACAGAAGAATAATTAAGACCATAACTAAATTTTCAGTAAAAGGCTAAAGAGGGTCCATGAGGAATAATGTAGGTATTGGTGGACACTGCATTGCTGTGTTTTTCCATTGCATTGGTTATGCCAGGTGCTTGCAGCTGGCACCAGCAGAACAGTGGTCAGTTGTCAGATGATTACCGACCATGACATTGTCAGGTTTCCTGATTTCTAACTCTAGAACAGCTTGCCCAAGAGTAATCACAGTTACACTGTCTATGGAAGGGGAAATCTGTGTGCTCACTGTCATTTTTTCTACTTCTTTACAAGATAGTATTTTGAGCGTAAGTTCTTCCTTAGCTACATTCCGTAGCACAGTGCAGAGTTAGAAGAATGAACACAGTATGTTGACGGCCATGACATGAATATAACATAAAGTGGAAAAAACCTGTTATCTGGGAGAGAGGTTTTGTCTTCCTCTTATGGATTTTTGTAGCTTCAACAATGGTAGGAACAAGGACAATAAAAGACAGCAACAGGGATAGTGAACAAGAAATAATGGTAGGGGCTTAAGGTCTTTCTGGCCTTTCAAGATACAAACTCTGCATGACATAAAAACCAGAATCAGAGTGACTGTAGTGCCAGCTGTGGCTCTGAAAAATAATCAAATGTAACAGATTTGAAGATTAACATTCTGTCACAACAGAAGCAGGAGCGAAGGCTGTTTTTCTCAAGGCCAAATAGAAAGAACTCCATACGAAGTGCATCTTAAACCCAAGAACTTTCTGGCACTTCGAAGCCAGATCTCAAAAGCTTCATCACAACAATAATTTGTTTTTTTCAGTAGGTGAATCATTAACAGATTTTTAGGCCACAAGGAATCATTGTCATAACCATATTAGATCTCCTGCAGTAACACAAGGACAGAACTTTCCCCTGACACTCCCATATCCATAACAATGACATGGAATTCACCTATATCTCAGATGTAATTTCAGTAATACTATTTTGACGTGTTAAAAAGTGAGGACACACAAATGTAATAAAAAGCAAGTTGGACATATAGTAAAGCTGTTAGTGTTCATAAACCCACTACCTCTTCCATGGAACAGCATCCAATACCAACTTCAAGAGTCCAAGAGATGGAGGTTTAAGCACGCTTGGGCGATGCTTTTGGTTTGATTGTTTCCTCAGGGCTATTGTATTCTTTGCCATGACTTCACCACTGCTATTTTTTCCATGGTATTGATTTATTTTTTTCTTAAAATGCTCATGCTTGACTCTGCATTTGAGATTTTGATGCAGTCACAAACCCTCTTTGCTATGTCTGAGCCTGTAGTTATTCCTACAAAAAGAAATCTCTCTTGGTATAAGTTAGGGTTGTTGGAAAAACAATGGTGTTTTCACCATTGGTTCTACATGTATTCTTCCTTTGCCAGGTAACCAAAGCCACCATTTTTTTATAGGTAATTATAACTTTAGTTCCTTAAGAAATAAGGGTTGTGCTCTCATGGTGTCCATGGCTCTAGTTCAGTGTGCACTTAGAGGGGGCACTGCCAGTGTAAAGAAAGAATACTTGCACACTCGCAACACCACTCCTCCTGGCTGCCCACTTCTGCCTCTGCAGGACGTGTTTGTGCAGCCTTGCAGCAAATCAGATGAGGTAATGGTGCTGGCTGAAAACAGATGAGCCATGCAGTCTTATTAGCCCAAAACTAATATCCAGACCCAACCATTCACACATTAAGTGTGATCAGTTCACCATCCAGCTGTGTAAATGACTGTGCCAAGAACACACAGAGAGGAACAACGGGCAGCCTGAAGTGAACACAGAGTCAAAGAAGCACTGAATTTTTCAGTGGCCAGCTTTTTTCAGTGGTCACCAAACTATGTTCTCTCTGTGTGTGCTTGCACATGCATTCATCGGACTCCATCTCCCTGTAGAGCTCTTAAATCTGTCTGGAAATCTCAATCAAACCATACAGCAGGGCTGAGGACTCTAATACATCAAGTTCCCACTTCTTACATTGACATCAGAAAAGGGGAAAGGTTGAAGTCAGAAACTCCTTAGAGGAGAAAAAACACAGTGTGAGCTCACCTCTTATCAGCCATCAGAGAATCCACATATGCAACCACTTCAGAGACATTGATGTTATTAGACACCAAAGCATCCACACTGGAGAGGCACAGGAAGCCTGACCTCACAATTCCACTGCTCACTGAGCAACTTGCTAGATTTACTAGCTTTTATTCAGCTGTTTGGGGGTCTCCAAAGAATCTGCAGTGCTGACTGTACAAGAGCAACTCACTCTGGCACTGACAAGCAATTGGAAGGAAAAGAACCAGAACAGCCATTAAAACAGTCAAGGCAACTTTTTGATCCAGGACCTTTAAGAAAACCCAAAATAAAGGAAGTAAGTCGCCAACCAACACATAAAATAAACCCCAACAAACAAACAAAAACCTCAGAAAAATTCCAAAACAAACCCACAACAAAAAAACAGACTTAAACTAAATTTCAGCATGTAGGAGAAGAACTCCCGATCTGCCACACACATGCTATCATCCATCTCAGGTTTGGCTCTAGGGGGCTGAGTTTCAAATTCATAGCAAAGCATGGCCTGTCCTTGGGCCTGAGAGCCATTTTGCAAGCAGCTTTTCACCCTGAATAAAACCAGTGGCAAGAGTTTATTACCCTTCACAACCATTCTGTGCATCAGTGGGAGCAAAGCAAGCCCCTAGTTGAGGAGGCCAGAGCTCACACAGAAATTTCACCTGCCTCTTTCTGTAAACATACACTGAGAGCCTGACTGAAGAAAACAGGACAAGAGGAAAGACTTTCTCCAAAAAATGGAAGAACGCTTGCCTGTTACTGCTACTGCTACCAGCCACAGATCCATTCGGACTAGTTTTCCTTTGACTTGCTTCATTTTGTCCTGCAGAGGTCGGTCTTGCCTGCAACACTGCAAAGCAGCGAGCCCTCTTGCTCTGCAAACATCAGGTCTATTCCCCTCTCCTAAGACACTTTAGGGGCTAGCACTTCAGGGGAAACAAAAGTGATGATGATCCTCCTAGACTGTGTTATCTATACCCAGTAAAGCAAAGAGCAAAGAATAAATCCTATTTCCCACAAAACTGTGGTAATTAGAGAATAAACTAATCATAGTTGGTGAGTTTTGATACAAGTTGCCTTTTTCAGCCCAATCTTTGCTCTTGCACTAGCCAAGGTCTCTGGACATAAGATACAAAGTAGATCAAGCCTCAAATGCAATCAGGTTTTCTTCCCTTGTAATGGACGCAGGTGTTCCATGTGTTGGGATGCAGCCTTGCTCCTGAAGCAGTACCAGAAAGCAATCTCAGAGACTACAACATGCTTTAAATCCTGTTTCAAGCCCAGAGTTCTGAAATGAATGACTGCAGACATCTTTTCCTTGGGTATCCTGCACAAAATGGACTGTCAACCTTCAGCAGGAGAAAAAATGTATCCCAGTCCCAAAGCAGTGAAGCACTGAAATTCTGCTTATTGACCCTAAACTAGTTTTGACACACCAAGTGCTAAAGCTCCTGGCCTCTGCACTGTAAAGGGGGCTTTCTTACTTCTCTGCTGCTGACACAGGAGCTGAATGGCAGCTCTCTGCTAAGCTGGTCTTGAAGGTGATTTCACTAACATTTTCCAAACCATTTCAACTTTCCCACCGCCTCCGGACCAATCCCCACCAAGAAGTATTTAGTGTGGCAGCTGCTTCCTGAGACATTTGGCCTCCTGAATTCATTCCTTTGGGACGAGGAAAAGGAATTGAAGGAAGCTTGAGGTAGGTCACTTCAGCATTTTGTGGCCAGCCTCCTTCCCTCATCTGCAGCCCTCTCAGTACAGATCCTCAGATTAGAAGGAAAGAGAAACCCCTGTCAGTTGAATTAACCTGGAAAGAAGCCAGGGCTCAGAACAGATATGGATCTTCACCTTGCATTTGCGTGAGGGCAAATTATGTCAGGAAACTTGTTTTAGACTCAACTGCTGTCAGAGAAAGGACATTATCTTGGAGTTTTAGTAGGAAGAATAAGAATTCACGAGTTAGGAATGAAGGCAAAAGTTCATCTGAGGAAATAAGGTGTTTGTCTGGAAGGCAACAAGGTCCTTTATTTAGACTTTATCCTGCCTTGTACATTCCTATCTGTTGCTTCACATTGTCATGTGCTGGTTTGTATGAGCAGATTGTAGCAGCTGGCCTGATTTAACCAACAGCTTGAGACTGCCTTAAAACCAAGCAGTAGAAATTTGTGCTACTGTAGGTGTAGATGTAGATGACCTGACTCCTACCTATGCCTTCTATTAACAGGCAGCATTTCCTTACAACTTCTCAATACTTTCCAGGTGAAATCACTGAATCTCTACTGGGGATTACACATAGGATGGATCACAGAGTGGATTTTTGTCCATAGTTATTATGTCTCATTATTCTTGTCTGGCAAATGTATACTCTCACCTTTATTTGTCACCTTTCCTGCTCTTACACTTGTAAATTCTCCCCACAAGTTAAAAATATTTCTGAAGTGACTAGTCAAATATATAAAACAGATGCACAATTGCATCTTGGGATGGATTAATTCTGTCTCTGTGTGAGCAAGAGAATGAATGTGTGGGTTGATCAGGGAATACATTGGACTAAGCACACCAGCTGATTTTTAAATCTCTAGATCTTGATCATTGTTTCTTTGTGCCTGTTTTTCTCCCCTCCCATGTAGACGGGAAATCAAACAAGGACATTTTAAGAGGTAATCCCATGTCAAGTATCACATTTTAATCCAAATCAAACTACCTTAGGATAAGGCCAAACTATATCCAACGCTTTTGGATAAGGCAAAAATATATCCAATGCTTTTAATTCCTGTTTTTCTGTCATCTGAAGTGTAACATAGAAACATCCAAATTGTCAGGAAATTTCCTCTAAACCAGCAAGGCAAGGAGCCAGATCTGTAAGCCTTCTTTCAGATCAGTTCCTGTAACCTTCACTATCAGCAGGGAGTATACAAATACTTACTGGGATTTTTAGGTGTAAAATAGACTACAATATACACTGTGGCAGACATTAACTTGCAGAGATGCAGGTTCCCCGGCTGTATTTTGAGCAACTGTTCTTTGTCTGAGAGTTTGACAACCTGGTCCTATGTCTCAAGTGTCAGGGCTACAGCAAGTTTTATGCCTAGGCTCAGATCTTCTCAATTACATATATCATCCTGTATTGAGAGAGACAGTTGGACATTGCTTTTCTGAGGAAGAAGCAACACTTGTGTAATTAAATCCTCACCTCTGAAAATCCGCATTAAATATTCACACCCTCCATAGACAGTACTTCACAACAGAAATATGAACAGTGACCTACAAAGCTATAATTAATGGCAAAAGGTGTGGCTAGTGAAAGCGGTCCTGTGTAACCACATGAACATCTAGGAATCTAGATGGAGCATTTGGATCCACTGAACCCAATTTGGGGTACCAAACCTGTCATTATCGTTTCCAAAAATTAAAAGCTACATGCCCAGGGCAACAGCCACTAGCCACTTTCATTAGCTATGGAACAAGACTTGCTGTCACATCATGTGCTTTATTACCTTCAGTGGGACAAGTGTTAAAATAAATGATGTGCATGGTGTTAGTCTGGCTCTCAAGAAAACATTAAGTGATAACTTCTTATACTGCCTTGGGCATGGGAAGCCCAAATCCAGCAGCCACAGTCCATTTATGTCAATGGAAATTGTGCACTGAACCATTCTGAGGTGACTCAGGTTTTTGTGTTTTGGCAATTCAGTTTTCAACCTATAAAGTTCCCTGTTTATTATTTATGATCAGTCTCATGGGAAGACTGAGAGGAATATGTATGTTTCGACATATATTATGCATGTATGTTCTGAACGCCCTATGCTGATGAGGACAGAACAGACAAACATCTAGAAAAGTGAAAATAGCCATACTGAGCAGGTAAGATTTTGTCCTCTTTGCTTATACTGTTTCATCTGCATTCTGTGTTAGAAAGGAGATGTGACAGAGCCAAATCCTGTTTATTTTCTCACGTGCTCATTATATAGTTGTGTGCAAATATCCAGACTCATACAATCTAAAATAATGCATTAATGCCCCTGTAAAAATTCAGCTCTTCTACTTTTCTAAGGAGCCTGCTAAAAGAAACAGCTACAGGGTCAATCTCAGGTATAATAGAATTTTCTTTTAGGCTTCAACAATAAAATAGTTGGTGGTCTCTAATGCTACTGCCTTTAAAACATTCCTGGGTTTTATTAGGATAACCCATAAGTCTGGAAAGTCCCACCCTAAGAGCAGCAGCAGCTTTTGTTCAGAGAATACAAGTTTCTTCTTGTATAATGTTGGACTCAAGGGTGTCTGAACTATGAAGGGGTGGCTAAAGGCATAATAGGCAACAGGTTTCAGACTTTTATGAGGGGGGTGTGGGGGAGAAAGGCAGCCCTACATCATGGTGCTAATGTATAACACTACCTGAAACATGAAAGGACTTCATCCAGCTCCTGTTATATGCATGGTCAGATCCTCAACTGGTATAGCATAATGAAGCTCCATTGATCTCCAGGGGGCTGTGCTGATTTACATTCCCAGATCTGGCCATATATCTACACACCATATGCTGTCCGTAAGCAATGAGAGAATGCAGAGATTTCTTCAGCAAACGTTTCTATGAAACCACATGCAAATGAGTGTGGTTTCTGAAGTGCATGAAACATACCTGCAGAGCTAAAAGACAATTTCTGATACAAAGTCATTTATTCCACTTCAAATAATCAAGTTGTTCCTTTTCTTTCTAAAATGCCTGTGAAATAGTGCCATGGCTCGCTGCTTTTATGAAACTGCATTTCTTCTTGGTTTATTATTGCTGACTGACCTCATGAGCTAACTTTTCGGAGGAGTACATGTGAATTTATTTACATAAGTGCCAATTATATTAATAGAAGTTGCAATGACTCATCACTGCACATTGCTAAAAATCCTCCCTCATCTCATCTTCACGGGGAGATTACTGTTCCACGTGAATTTCCTCAGCTTACCTTGCTAGAAGTTCCAACATCCTTACTCTCTTGGAAAGAAAAGTTTACTTTTCTTTCTCAGATGGCAAACGCTCAGCCTGCCATCCCAATGAACAGACCTGCAGCATCCTGACTTTGTTGCAAGGGCCACTGCAAACTGTAATCCTATTTGGGATTCAAACCCCAATTATCCTTCTGGAAGAGAACATCTGCTTGCTCTGCTATCTCTTTTCCCTTATTCAGTGACACTTAAGACCACACATGCGTACAATCAATAAGAATATATAATTCAAATTTTAAACTCTTTTGCCGTAGAATAGAATCACAGAGTGGTTTGAATTGGAAGGGACCTTAAAGAACACCTAGTTCCATCCCACTCCTACAGGCAGAGACACCTTCCACTAGACCAGGTTGCCCAAAGCCCCATCCAACCTGGCCTTGAACACTGCCAGGGATGGGGCAGCCGCAGCTTCTCTGGGCAACCCTCACAGTGAAGAATTTCTTCTTAATATTGAATCTAGATCTTCCCTCTTTCAGTTTAGAGCTGTTTGCCCTGGTCTTATCCCTACATGACCTTGTAAAATGCCGTTTCCAGATTTCTTGTCAGCCCTGCAGGCGTTGCAAGGCTGCTCTAAGGTCTCCTTAGTCTTCAGTTTCCCAGTACCATAACGTTTTTATATAATACCAGGTATATTTCATAAGGCCAGAGCTGTCTGGACTGTCATATACTTCATATAGATATTTGTCAATTAATAGTTTTTTTCTATCCTTGTTTTGCTCTTTCGTATAACCCCCATATATTTGCTTTTTCCCAATCTTCCTGCCTTCCTCTTTCTCAATCCCACTTGATTTTTCTCACTCTTCTTTCTTCTTATGGCCTCACCTTTAAAAAATACATATTGAGCCACAGTCAAACTGAACCTGATAGCCTTACAGCTTTTTCATGCACACAAGATTAAACTAAATACTCAGTACATGTAAACACATGCATGTAAATGGGCAGCATGACTCTGAGTACTTATGGTTGCCTCCACAAAACTGCTTTCCCTTAGCCCAGCACAACTTCCAAAGAGGGCTTTTGAAAATCTCACTGCAATCTGAAGTTCAGAAATTATTCCTAAAGACAACCATGTTTCTTGAAAAATGTTACTGAAAGTTGGTGGTTTATAGGCCAGAATCCAGACAGGGGGGTTCTTCTTCTTGAGGACTATGAACATGTTCACAATTAAGATGGTCAGTCTGTCCAAGTGAAAAGACAGAACTGGAATAGCTGAGGTGTTTTGCATAAAACTCTCTTGACAGTCATATTTTAGATATGCACCCTTGTAGGCAGCTATTTCAGTGCCCTCTTTATAGTGAACTATCTGCAGGTAACCTTAGAGGGTAAGAGCAGTATTTCCCAAGATAGTTTTGGCAAGAACTCCTTGATAAGATCTAATAGATGTTAACTGTATGGCATATCAGTAATCAGATTTGTTGGTGGCACTGCTGTTTACAGAACACTTCAGACAATTTTACTATTGTAGAAAAGCATCAAACAAAAAAGTGGTCTGCTCCAAAGAACTGGTATTAATGTCAGACCAAACAAATGACCCTTCTCGCTTCTATAGTGACGCAAGGGACAGATTGGGGTGTGAATTTTTAGCACAAAACTAAAGGAAAGGAAGAGTTGTAATCCAGGACCATGGTGGAGCATAGGCAGGGAGCCTGAGGGAGTGTAAGCAACTTCCCCTAGGAGCTCACAGGTCACCTCACAGAACTGAGCTGAGCTAAACCGAACTGAAGTCTGTCAAGTCCCAAGCCAGTGCTTTAACCATGCTTCAACTTAAGCAGCTTTGCCCAGGTAGCCTCAGAGGTCCAAAATCCTGCCCTGGGGTACATGTAGCCTCATTAACTTACTCTAAGTAAGAGCTGCAAGCAGAACTTAGCCCACAGCAAGCAAGATTTATAGACTGAAAATGCCACATACTTTGCTTTTTATACAGTGTGGGGAAAAAAATCTTGAAACGAGGCAAGCAAAATAAATCAAGACTGCATATTTTTCATTCTGCAAACAAGAAAATACATACATGTGAACATAAAAAACACAGGTGCCCAAATTCTGCAGTCTCCTCCTAAATCTGCACCAATGGCTATGTTATACCTGTCTCCAGACAGGTACATAAATTACTTTTTTCGGAGGAGGAGGAGGGAAAAATCATCTTAAATAAGCTTGCTTTTTTTTTTTTTTGCACCTTTTCCCCTAAGGCCCTGTGACCCTTTCACTTGAATTAAGTGTGCATAGGTGCCATGTGCTTTGAACATGAACTGCACAACAGTTTATTCTCAACTGGAAAAGGCAAAGCTTTGGTTATGCTGCATTCCTAGTATTTTTTGCAGTTTATGGAAAACTCCCATAAACAGAGTACAACACAGTAAGCTTTCTCTGCTAATATGCTGTCTAGACTGCTTAAAATATGAGTTCTCCTTGCCTACGATGTATCATGGCTTAAACTTTTGACCTTGCTTCTTTTCGCTTTGACCACTTCATAGGTTTTGACCCTTTTCAAGTATTTAATACCCAAATGGCATGTCACCAGAGCTGCTGGGGATATGAGAACAAGAACTCTTAAAACCTGCCCTTTATTGTGAAGTCAAGAAAACTGAGTGCAATCTAACATTAAAAGTTAGAAAACGTCTTCCACCTTTATACAGGCTCCAACATACGGCACCTTCCCAGGCTAGGCGACACTGATACATTATAGAAGTGACAGCAGGCTATTCGGTAACACCATCACATACGTGCTAGAAGGGGCAGAGGGTTTGTCATGGAACCATACAAACACTGGGGCATTGCTAATGCATGCCTTTGATTTCTGTTTATGGCCCCCAAGTTGAGTGATCTGTCTTGTTGGCACCAACCTGACTATTTTTAAATGATGCAGCAGCTGGCTCAACACATACTTCAAAGATTTATGTTCATGTCCCAAAGCCTTCTTACTGAAAGGGAAACTCTGGAGTAGCTTCTACCAGCTTACTCCATACACAGATACAGTCTACATACTTTATCCCAGGCCATCATAGCATACATTTTAACCAAAAGAAAGCAGTGAGATATATAAGGGAAAGCAAATACGGAGCAACAAAGGCAACAATTAAACATTTGAGGGTTTACAGACTGTGAAGTTCAAGGCATAATTCTGGAGTTCTCATGCTGCAGAGGCAAAGAAACTCTTGATAGACATTAAGTGCAGGAAATTGGCCCTTCCTGTGACACGAAATACAGAAATGGAGTTAATTCCTGCACTTACAGAAGTACGTGGATAGACACACACCCACATGAACTTAGATCTGCTCATATTTCAGCAACAGAGCAAAGAAGCCACACTGGGGACCACTGTGCTGATTATTATAATCAGATATCAGTTTATGGAGACTATCTAGCAACAGCCATGACTGATGCGGAACCACAGAATATTTCATCTAAGCTTTTCACATGCTAGCACTATCAATTACTAAAGACACTCTTTTGCACGGAGACACTTAATGTGATATTTGGCCTACAATGCCTCTCCATTACAAACAGTCTGAGTGAAATCCTGTGGTTGACAGTCATTCCAGAAGTGGCAAATCAGCCTTGCATTCACAGAGGTCTAGAAATCCAAAGGTCCATAATGGAATATTTCTCATTACTGACTAGAAAAATATACATAATTCTTGTCACTATTTCCCCAGCTAACTCAAGGTGGACACTCATAGGAACTGGAGATCTGCAAAAACATTAATGGCATCCATACACAAATGTAGGAAGCCACCCCAGCACGACCTGTATATTTAGGCCTGTTGTGATGGGACAGGCACTTTTCAAACAAGTTTGAGATGTGAATCCCATAATTAAGAGGTCCTTGTTGATGGGGGAAGTGTGGTTTCTACTGCTGTTAACTGTCACAAAGTGCCCTGAGTTTATTGCAGCTCTGACACTGTAAGTGAGGACCTCACAGACCCAAAAACCTGAAAGAAGAGAAACAACGATCTTGTGTATGGGTTAGCTTCAATTTTTTATTCATCTGTGTCTGTTAAAGGTCAGTTTTAACATGAGGTAATAAAACGTGTCTACCTTTATGTGGAGAGCAAAAACTGATTGAACAAAATCATAACACGACCCCTTCTGTTACTGCACAGCTGAACTTGCAATGATGACTTCAAGAAAAGTGCATGGACCACGATGCAAATTCCTGAGCCCAAGAGAGTTTAAGTGAGACTCAAGTGTGATTTGCAGTCTCTCATCTCATTTCTAAATCCTCCCAGCAGGTAAGCTTACACAAGGCAGTAAGCTCTCCATCCAGTTTACTGCAAGGAGATTTCATCCCACTAAATCTACGCAATGGCTGCAAAGCTGTCGTTGGAGGAACTGGCAAGAGCCCACACAGATGAGAAGGAACAAATCTATGGGACTCTCCTGAGGAGAGAGTCTCCTTTTTACCACTGAAGCCCATCCTCTCCAAAACCCTAAGATAGACAAGCTGTGGGACATATAGCCCCTCTTTTCTCTTAGCCTCTGCATGTCATTATCATGGCAACAGGGGTTAGTATCTTTTGCTCCATCTGAGAACTGAGAGGGGCTAAAAGCAGAGGGGGAGCTCTGTGCAAACTGGGGTAGGACACTCTGAATTCAGAAATTTCTTCTGCACTGAGTCCTGCTGTGGAGATAGTGCTGTAACGGTGCCTAATTTTGTTCCTTCAGCTGCTCTCGAGCTGTTTCCTGTGCTGTCTGGTTCACCATCCTAAAATAAATCACTTTTAAAAGAGATATTTCATTAAAATGTCCAAAATCAACTGGTGTTCAAATGCCTGGATTATGAAAAAATTTTAACAATAAAAAAATTTAAACCACAGGGAACATACACTAGGAGATATTTTCCTCCCTGTCTCAGTTTTATTATAAGGTTGGTATTGGACCCATTTGGACCTTCTGAATTCCTCACCTTAGCAATCTCCAAGATTTCTCAGGCACCTGTGCTGATAATCACAGGTCAGTGTTACTGGATGCTGTGTACCTGAAGGGTAACCAGACCCAGCTCTGTTCTCTTCGAGGCTCTTCTGCAGCTCCTAAGCATTTCAGTTTACTCACAGGAGGTTTCTGTTAGCAGGACCAACACAGAGATTCCTGTACACATTAGACAAGCCCTCTGTCTGCCAGTCAGCCATAGCTTTCTCTCTTTCATTAGTGCCTAACTAATCTTTCTTTTCCACAAGTGCCCTGATCTGACAGTCCTAATGACTAAGCTTTAGCAAATAAATCTTTAGTAACTGTTCTTCCAGGCCAGTTTTTGCCAGGCTTTTCCTGAGTTAGAAAGAGAAATCTATCTTCCTCCCTTTCTCAAGAACATTTTTCAGGGGTTTTAAAACTCATAGAGGGTTCAGGCAGCTTTCTCCTCTTTGCCCAAATGGGCATTTAGCTGCTTCTCAACAGCCTAGGGACCAGAAGTACACCTAGCCCATCACCCTTATTCAGGGCTGGACACTTGTGGGGCTGGAGCATGCAACTCCTCAGCTTCAGAGCAAGAGAGTAATTCCATAAAGCCCCCACTGAATATACACACACACACACACACACACACATACACTTATCATCTGTATGTCTGTCTCTCAGCTTTATTCAGGCCTAAGCAAAACTCCTAATCTGTATCAGACACTGTGGCTGTCACCCTTGTAATAGTTCAGTGTTTCATTGCTTCTAATGTTTTTAGCTAATATTAGGAAATATTAGCCACAAGGCTTTGAGAACAATAGGAATCTTTCTGTCAGCCCCTTGGGTTTAAGATCAGGACCTGAATCCCTGGTCTGAGCCAAAATCTGTACATTGTCCTCTCTCTTCCCACCCTAATTTTCCCATGTCTGCCCCAGTTCCCTGTCTTTTGTGCGTCTCTATCTGAGGGGTGAATTAGACACATGACTTTTAAATTGCATAAAACATTTTGACATCTTCCAACCTACTCCTAAGTCCTGGGTCAAACTATCTTCTAAGATCTGCTCACTGAGTCTCACTCTAGGGTTTTCTTGTCCCTAAATGTGCAAAACCATTATGTGAAATGGAGAAAAGCTTAAATTATAATTCAGTTATAACAAAGCTTTAATTTATGGTGCTGAGCTGAGGAGCTAAGTTGGGCTAAACATTTTGCAGCACATAGCAAACCAAATGTGAATAAGGAGCTGATGCCCTCTCTACATCTTCTTGATGCTCTTGTATGCATTTTTACTTGTAAGTAAAAATTTGTAATGATACAGATTTCAGGCATATATTGAATATGTGCACACCATAATATTGATACATTTATAATGGTCTTCATATGGAAAATTCTAGCAAGTTCAAATGATTCACTAAGATTTTGTTTAGGTAGTCATGTCTGAACCAGAAACTCTCCAGAGGGTCATTTGCTTGTTTGATAAATCAGAAAAAAACACATTTTTACACAAGTATTTTAATACAGGAAATATGAGTCTAGTCAGTATCTTTCCAAATGCATGCGTCTGAGTGGGTTTTGATGTGAAATGCTGCTTAATGTCTTTTAAAGTACTATTTAAACAACTTCACATGAGCAACTACCAATCAATGTGTCTCCTATTTTCTAACACTGAAAGACCAACGCTGAATAAATGTATTTCAGAATCACATATAATGAATAAAACAGAGAGAGAAAAAAAAATTGGTGAGGAAGAAAAGATAACAGCAATAAGGCATTATTTAGCATATGTATTACCTCAAAAATGTAAATGGTCACCCCTAGTTTGGCTCTTATGGAAAAGAAATAACATGAAATTGGGCAATTACAGACCTTTTGCTGAGGTATGACTCAGCCTGCTGCATTTTGTAAGGGCTGGCAGGAACGGCACTGGGAGTACTGAGCAGTGTCCAGACAGGCCAGAAGTGACTGATTTATGACATAAAAAAGGGTGTAGCCAGAGAATAACTTCTAACAAATGCATCTAAAAATGAGCTGTAGAGAAATGATGGATTGATAGAAAAGAGCATGCCCCCAGGAAATGCTGGTGTTTGAAAGCTCCCATTTAACTCTTGTTTAATTCTGTTTTAAGTGGAACCAGCAGAGGAAGAGGAGACTTTTCTCAGAAACCATATTTTTATATTATAAAGTGTAGAGCAATTCAGACAAAGAGTCCCAAGCATCTCAGCAGAGGAAATGGAAGACAAAGCTGCTTGCCAAACATGCACTAGCAACGTTTGCAGAGTTTTCCTTTCAGAAAAATAAATTCTAAGCCTTTTGGTAGTATGGCTATTCAGAAGTATTTTTGAACAAGCATTCGTGTGTGGGGTGGGAAGAGTGGTCTATAATGCGGTAAGCCACATGAGTGGGAGTAGTTGCTCGACGTTTTGGATGTTAAGTTGTGCACTAAAAATGATGGTCAAAGGCTGGAGAAAATGGTAGATGCTTAAACAGCTTGGACTGCTTCATTCGTCAAAAACAAACAAGCAGAAGACTGAGAAGTGACTTAGTACTTAAGTCTCTCTGTCAAAATGCCAAGTACTGAAGGCTGTCTATCCTCAGAAGGTGTGGTGTCCCAGAAATCCATGGGTGAAAGAAAGTTTTGACTCTTGGAAGGAAATATTGAACAGAGAGTTGAAGGGATTCATCACCAAGGAAAGTGAGAGGCCCTCTGTCTCTACACGTTCAGATCAGGCCACCGTGCCTTTTTAGAAAAGAGGTTCCAGCCAAACCCAGTTTAGTTTTTTGCCAAATTCACATTACTGGTCTGAAAAGACCATTACCCTTAGTAAGTTTATTGCTCCTTGCTAAACTAGACTGGATAATCTAACGGTCCTCTCTGACCCTGAATTATCTTGCTCTTTAAGTTTTTATCCACCCACTTCAGTGAGTGTGGATACAAATGGTAATGTTAAATGAACATGCCTATTGAGATTTGCATTAGCATATGATTGCTGGGTTGGAAAAGCCTCAATCCAGTATAAGGGAGCACTTACATGTATATTAAAGTTCCATGAATCCACCAGGACCTAATCTCATGCCCTAACGTGCATTCCTGTAGCACACTGTAGAAGATAAAGATATCTATGTAAAATGAAATACGTGATGCTTAGTAACATAGCATCCATGTTTTCTACTTTCCCCGTGTTTTAGTGTGTACACTTGTCATTTTAAAGCCTCTCTTCCTAAGGTAGTTCCAAAATAAGAAAGAAAAAAAGTATGACAGAATGGTGTTGATGTTAATTGCAGTACGTGTGTGATCAATTACACTACCTTTTATTACAATTGCTCAGCATTTGTCATTGCAGTGTCCTGATTTCGATTTCTTATAATTTATGAAAATACAATTGCATGCACTGGGGTTTCTCATACATTTCATAAGCCTCAGGTTGAATCTTAAGCAATTTTTGAGTTATTTATTTAGTCAAAGGAGTTGTGTCATGCAAAAAAAATAGGGTTGGGAGAAACTTACTGCTTTATCTATGTTAAAATTATTCTAGTTCCATTTATACTAATAGCTGTTGTGCTGCTTACCTTCTGAGTGAATAACTTGAGAACTGGTAAGTTGTTGGGAGGTGACTTTCGCCATGCCTATGAAAATGTCCCCATACAGCCCAGGCAAGAAGTTTTTGGAAAATTCACAGTTCCCACATGCTCAGAGAACACTTTCCATACATCTGTTAGAAAAAAAAAACAACAAACCCACAAAAAACCTTTTTACTCAGCATGTTCAGCTACCTTATAGCTCCCAAAGCAGCTTAGACTGGACTGGGACCTCCCCGTAGGGCAGCTATGGATGCCTGTCAGACTCAGAAGGGCTGTCTCTGTAATTACTGCTTTGTAATTTGGGTATGAGGACCTGGGCACTGAGAACAGGTCCTTGTCTCTTCTGTGGCCTCTCCCCTGGTGTTCAACCAGCATAAAGTAAACAGCAGCCTTACTCAAATGTGGAGGGGATGAAAGCTGCTCTAGGCAAGGGCAGACAAAAGAGATGTGTGGGTTAATTTTGCGAAAGGGTATGCTTGAGTAATGAGACTGTAAAGAGCAGTAGGGCTGAATAAAAGTTGTACCAGCAGGCCCGATTTGTTCCTGAGTTCTGGGGACCCCATTTTGCATCTACGATGTTGTTCGTCCTCTTCATCTTTATATGAGAGTTGGAATACTTCAGCACAACTAGCTTGCAGTGATGAACTGCCCCAAAGCAGTATCATTCTGCTACTCCAGCATATAGCTCACTCTCCTTGACAGACAAACAGCAGACCTAATCTCGCCTCTCGTTTTACTTTACATTTTTTTTCTCTCCACTAGTTTCCAATCCTGATGGTACTCGTTCCCACCTGTGTGTACCTTTGTGGCTTTCTTCCTTTTTTCTTCACATTATCTTTGGTCTGTGCCCCTGTACCTTCCATGTGTGTTTTACAACCTTTCTTACACAGCTTGTATATCTGAGTAGTCCCTTCCCAGATCAGTCCTTCTGTCTCCCCAATGTCTTCTCTCATTTTGCTTGCCCTTTTCCTTTGCTGTTCTCTTACTGTCTAGGTCACTTTTCTTGTATTTGCAGGTTTTATTTCCTCTGGCAGTGTTTTCTCTAGTTTCTGTCTCCTGATTCCCTAATCTATTAATCTCTTCTAAGTTTTAGCCATTCTCCCCTTGAAACCACTAAATTTCTTGCATCCATAACAATCTCTGGTAGATTTCCACAGCTCTGTTACCACTGTGTGAAGAAACACTTCCTCTTGGTTTTAACCTGGCTCTTCTTAGCTCCATGTCATGCCCACTAGTTCTTGTACTGGAAAAAGACAGTGAACTATTGATCTCTGATCAACCTCTTTTTACTATTTGTGGTGGTGTAGACCTCTGTCATACCACCACTCCCTTCCAGATTCAATCATTTCTCATATGGAAGTCATTCCAAACCTTTGATCATCCTTTTTGCCCTTTTTTGAACCTTTTCCAGCTTACTATATCCTTTTCTTCAAATGAGGGGATAGAACAACACACATTATGTGAGGTGTGGGTGAACCATAGCCATAGAGAGTGATGAAGTGATTTTTACTTTGCTTTCCATTCCTTTCCTAATCATTCCTAACATTTGATTTGCTTTTTTTTCTGGTGGCTTCTGAGCCCTGAGCTGATGTTTCCATTCAAGGTTCACTTCTTGGTGGTAACAGTCAGCTCAGAGCCCATCATTTATAATGAATCTAGGATTGCTTTTCCCCACATGCATCACTTTATGTTTATATACACTGAATTTCATCTGTCATTTTATTGCGCAGTCACTCAGCCTCATAAGGACCTTCTGCAATTCTTCACCCTTCACAATCCTCACTGTTAAAAACCAACAGGAAGCCCATGGCTCCTTTTTCTCAGGAAAGGTTAGCAGGGTCTGAGCAATGCAGAGAGTCAAAGTTGTCTGTTGCTGAGCTGCTCTAATACTTTTTTCCAGGACAAACTGGGCACTCCCAGGGAGCCCAGGCAAGAGCCTGCAGGCAAGCGAGAAGGCTACCTAACACTCCTGCAGGACTACACTGCAGACTTTGCCTAAGCAGGGTCTGAAAGCATGGGTATCGGAGCAAGGCTTACCCTGTACAGCTGCACATTGCTTGGGAGCTAGGCTGGCTATGGTACAGCCACACGTCTGCTAATGTCAGCTCATAAAAGGGAAAAAAAGAAATCGCCTTTGGTTTAAAGTTTGCCCCCTCTGTGCCCCCCTTTTCTTCCCCCCTCTCTGCTTCAAAAGAAAGACAGGTTTGAGTCTGACTCTGAAGCACCCTCCGCTACAGTATGTGCCATTTACTTTAGTAAGGCTGATTAAGTCATGCATTTACAAGTAGACCTTCCATCAGAGCTAATTTAAAGCAGATGTTCTGGGTTCCACAGCCAGGGAGGCATCAATCTGAGAATTGCAAGGGTCTCTGTAAGAGCACTGTTTTTACTGCACTTTATAGTGCACTGGGAGGAGGTTAATTGGTGTAAAAGTTTAATTTCAAATAAGGAGCCCCTTTTAAAGTTGCATATATGCATATACTTTTTATGGAGCGTTATATTACAAAGTCAAAGTGGGGGAGAAAAATCATCCAAGAACATTTCAGGATCAAAGACACCCAACCTGTCAAATGCTAAGATATTTTTATGAGGAAATAGGACTCACATTTTCTCCAGAAGACGCAGGGAGAAGGAGTGGAAAAATATTTAACTAGATTCCATGGTATATTAGAAGAAGGAGGAAAAAAAACTCCATCCATGCCAATATGTTGGTTTCAGAACCTTCTGGCTTGGCTTCTGCTGCTGAAAATATTGGCAAGAAAATGCTCTGTGCTGGGATTATTTATTAGAATAGCAATAGATTTGTACAGTTTAACAATAGAGGGAGGATTTAAACTCATCCATTTGCTCCATGTTCTAACTTTCAACTATTTTTGTTTTTTATTTGCGAGCCAGAATAATTATACTTATCCCTTGAAATTATCATCAGTACTAGCTTAACACAATTTTGTTATTTGATTAATTGTATTGCCTATGAAGGGGTCATAGCCTGTTTCTTACACTAAAAACTGCACAGGCTACTCCCAGTTGGGAGACCAGTTTTCTTGTGAATTTTGAGTCATTTAGATTTACATTTTATACTCCCTATTTTTGCATTAAATAAAGAGAACAGCAAAAGAAACTGTATTTACCTGGAAATTCAGTCTAGATTTGCAGATAATACAGACTATGGCATTATTCGGCTCCAGAAAGGCTCTCCCCCACTCCTTCCTGAGGGAAAATGTCATTAAATTTTGCTGCTCTTCCTGCCTTGAATTACAGGAGCAACTATGGGCCTTGGCCAAACTTGCTTAGCACTTTCCAAACCATGGCCTTGACAAAGCGCCTTCGAGTCTACCAGGATAAGACAGATAAAGACAGGCCTAGAATTGCTTTTTACAAGTGAAATGAGTGATTTATTTAAGACTGTAGGAAAGCTATGCCTGGAAACTTCATACATGCTTCTTAAATCCCAGCCTAGAGCCTCAACCACAGCAGGTTCAGTTTCTGTTCCTGATAAAGACTTCTCATCAAACAGCAGCAAAACATGACAGCAAAGCTCTCATCTGTTACTTCTCATTTCCCGTCTGTTCAATGCACAGAGACATTTCAGGCTTGTATGACTGAGGGAGATTTTTGTGGGTTTCAGTGTAGAGGGTCATTTCAGACTCACTGTGCTGTGACCTACAGATTGAGCTCAGTCAAGTCTTGTGCCCTATCTCATGCTCCTCTTCTTCTTGGCAAGGACTGTATTTCAGGCATCTGTGGTGTTGTGCAAGAGCAAGACCTCCGTGGTGATGCCCAAACTCATGTTTGAATCTGCTTCATGGGATACACATCACATTAGTCAAAGTGCTCATTGAGTTCCTCACCTCTGTCCATCTGTCCCTAAGTGCCACTGTTCATACTGGGAGTGCACTGATCTCTGTGCAGCTAGTAACAAGGAATGTATGGCGCCTGAGGAGAGGAAGGAAGGAGTTTACTTTGGAGAATTCCCAACAGGAGCTGAACACTGGGCAAGCTGGAGGTGCAGACAGACAGTACATTTCTCAGACAGCAGAGCAGTGCAGGTGTTGTAACTGCACTGGCTGAATGGACACTTTTATCACAGCACTGTGGTGAAGGAGTTGGCAGGATTTTATTGTTTATGAAAAAATCCTCTCCCCAAAATCAAGAGTAGCTGTGTAAAAGAACTAAATCCTCAAAGCTCTCATGACAGGGCAGGGCGCATGAAGACCATCACTAAATATGCTCCTTCAAAAGGTCACTCTAAAAGGTACTGACATGATCAGTGGAGGTCCTGTGCAAGGTTTGCACTTATTCTTTATAGTCTAGTTTAGTGGTACACAGAGACCTGAGTGGGCTTTGTGCCCAAGGAAGAATATACCCTTCAGGGGGTATGGAACTAACAACCTTATAATGTATTGGAGCAAAAAAGAGGCAGAGAACACTGGGCCAAATGCACCCTGACTGGAAATCCCGCAATTTGAGAAGTCTACAACACACATGAATTTGAACAAATGCACTTTGAATTTAGAATAGATGCCAAGTAGTAACCATTCCCATGTGAAAATAGCTAATACATCTCTTAGAGACCGGTATGTTCCAGTGAAGTGCATGAACTTAAGGATTTCTTATTTTCCAGGTGAATAATGCAAGACTAAATTAAAAGCAGGAAATCCTGATAAGTGCTACAAGGACATCCATGCTCCAAAACCATCTGTCCCCATCTTCTCTGGCTCCCTTTAGCAACACCTTCTTACTCATTAATCTCACTTTCAAACTTTTTCAAAGAAACAAAGTGCTGCCAAGCCTGGTATCTGCAGCCAAGCAAAGATTTTTATGCTACAGCCACTTAAAATATGTATTGTAGCTTTGTTAAAATACAGGAAGATTGCCCAAAAAGCAATTCCTACCCAGTTTACATAAGACAACAGTGAGCATCAGGTTCTTGATCTTTGTTTTGTCCTTAAAATTCATCTCCGAATATATATTGCTTCCAAATTCCACATGGTAATTTTCAGCCAAACTGAAAAGTCTGCAAA
This sequence comes from Psilopsiagon aurifrons, assembly GCA_025447955.1. Lineage (NCBI taxonomy): Eukaryota > Metazoa > Chordata > Aves > Psittaciformes > Psittacidae > Psilopsiagon > Psilopsiagon aurifrons. Next base: position 13,371 of record JAOEHY010006111.1, on the reverse strand, counting down.
CTGTGAGGTCTTAGAGTTAGCAAATACTGAAATCCGGAGTCAGCTTTTCCAAAGAGGCTTCTGGAGCACTCAAGAGTGCTTCTGACTTTATTAGGGCCTTTTGTTATAGCCTTCACTGATATCAGTAGGTCCCTAGTGACTTGGGGTCTCTCTACCCAAAGTTGTAGATTTGTGTTGTAGGCTTAAAGCCCTGGGCTTGCAGTTCTCCAAGTGCTTCTTTTCCCAGATTATGTATGAATACTTACCAAGGCCTTCAAGAGATCTTGCATTTCCATCGAAATCCAAACTTGAGATCCCCAAGCTCCTGTTCAAAAACTTTGCACCCTGCAAGTGCCTAGGATTTTTAGTACTCACCAGCCAAGTTCCCTGGACACCTACATTCGTGCCTCGGATTAGGTGCTACCTCCTCCCTTCAGGTGCTGTCAGGCATCACCAGCATCACCGAAGGAGCACAATCTGGACTGGGAATGGTAGACAGAGGAAGGTGCTTCTCTGAAAGCAGGTTTAGGGGCCTAATTATGAAATCAGAGGAGAGATTACTGCTGCAGCATCATCTCAGGCTCTCCTGTTGATCAATCTATGCAACTTCCATCTTCACAAATTCCTTGTGTTATACAACTCATTTGTAGATGCATATGTTACCTCATGAGTTGTCAAGGAAGAAACCATTAATTAATACCATGTTGATAAAGACCAAAGCCAGTAATTACTCTGTTAAATACTTTTGATATGGAATTATTCTGCAGAGGGTATAGTTGGGGGTGAGCTGGTACTATGGCTTTCTCAAAAGTGTAGAAACCGAAAGATGGGTCTAAGCCAGATGCACTCTTCTTTATACTGCAGTGAAGGCTCCAAGTTGCCAAGAGTTCATCAGATCTGTCCAGATGGAAGATTTCTCCACTGGGGTGAAAGATGATGCCCTGAGACAGCTTTCAGCCATGACATTCACTGCTCATTAGAGACAACATGCGTTTTATCCTAATTTTCAGCTGCTCAAATGTCCACAGGGGACTGAAAACATCTGAACTGCTCGTGTCTAAGGCAAAACTTTAAGATCTGAATGCAAGAGTGGGGCTGACCCTGGAGGTCTAACATGATCATTTCCATCAGCTACATCTTTTTCCTTTCCTCATGTACTTATTACTTGTCTCTAACATCAGTGGGGAACTGCTGGCTTAGAAATACAGGTATGGGTATGACTTCACAGAGGAGTGACGTAATTCATGTATCACTCAACTTTTACAGTGAAACGTTAAATAATCAGAAATGCCACCATGCTACAGCTGTGTTTTCATCATTATTTTTCCTTCTCCATTTCTACATACACAGATCAATTTGATATTCATAAAAACAGGAGACAAAATGCAAGACTGTGTCCTTGAATGCATCTCCATGGATTCTGGAGTCTGACTTCTGGTGCCAAACAGACTTTATGCACAGCACCCCATTCAACTTTGCCAACACGTCTTGCTCCCCACTAACTCATGATGTCACTTGGAGCAAAACTCATCTCAGTATCTTACTTTTATTACAGTAACTGTGTTGCAAAGCTGAAAATAAAAGCAGCAGTACCCTGGCTTCTCATCAGCCAGATAAAGAGGAGCTACATCAGTTTATGCCAGCTGAGGATGTGGTTCAAGCTGTTCATGGTGTTTGAGTTTGTTGGGTTTTTTCCCCTCTGGAAACTGTTTGCTGTAATCTCAAGGACATTAGAAAAATGTTAACATCAGCCAGTTGGGGGCAGGAGTGAAAAAAATCCCTGAAAATTCAATATAGTTGCAGGCATTTTTTGTTTTTTCCATTAACTGATGTTCTCAGGTTACCAGAAAGGAATTCATTATACTTCTCCACTGCTAGTGGAACTAGAGAGATAAAGATTTTAGAATAAATGGCCAAGCTGAAAACTAGCAGTGCTTGAGCTTGGGTTTGGGCCTTTCCAAATTCAAGGCTGATTAGACATCTCTTTCCTGGTCCTCAGCAATAAGACTAGAAAGTGAGGAAATTCATTGTCTTCAGCTTGCCACTGCTGACTTGCTCCAATAGCTGTACATCACAAAAAGGACTGACAAGCTCAAAATATCCATGTCAATCTGCAGCTGCCTTTAATCGTATACAGATTTATGAGACACCCTCTCCATGCCCCCTTTGGAGATCTAGAAACTGTGCTTTGTTTTAACTTGACATACATTTTTCCATTTGAGATTAAGAAGTATGAGCCCTATTAGACTGCATTGCAGCTACAAAGCGAAAGGGGTAAAGCTCTGTCTGAAATGGAGGAAACAATGATGTAATTTTGAACTGTTAAGGACTGAAGGTATTAAAAGATTTGGAGTAGGATTTGGAAAGTCTCTGGTGTTACGTACAGTAGGGCTGTATTGCCTGCCTCGCCATCTGGACAGTGAAGGCCTTTTTCCTATTTACTGGTTTGAAGGTGGTTGTTATAGCTGCGCAGCTCACGAGCACCACTGTACTTAATACTCCATCATCCTTTCCATCATAAACCCTTTTTTCCCTTGAGGGACTACAAGGTCACGTAAATATTTGCTGCAGGGTAAAGCCTGCCACTAAGGTCTGGTCTCAGGCCTAAGAGCAGCAGGAGCAGAGGCAGGATCAGGCTTGGAAGCTTTCCACCTTATAGTAACATTACACTTACCTCATTTTCCTAAAATGAGCATTTCTAGCCATTATCAACAACCGTGGACCAAAGATTGATGCTCCTTTTCCGTGGGTTTGGACAGCTTGATGTCCAGCCCAGTCCCATGCCGTCTATGCAGGTGACCAGTTTCATGGCAGGACATGTGCCCTGGGTGATCCTGGCCAGCCATATGTCGCATGAGGGGGCATATAGAACCTCAGCAGGCTCTGCAGCATGCTGGATTAGCTGCATGCTGGCTCCACATTGCTAACGACTCCAGGCACCTGGCCTCTTGATTCAGTTTTGTGCTTTTTGATGCATCAAGCAGGAGCCGTATTAAAAGGAAAGTGGCTTTTTCCTCAGCCATTCTGCTCTTACAAAATGGAAGAGAGATAAACTCATTGTGTGCTATAGAAACTGTACTATCATTCTGTACTGCCAAAGTCCTATAGCTGTTCCTTGCAATGCCATCTTGCTGCAGTTCAATAATATTTGGGATCTCTCTAGTTGCTTCCATTAAGAGAAGAAATTCACCTTTATTTTTTTTCTAACTCACAATCAAAACCCCTTTATGAACTCAAATCCTCTTTATTAACCCAATCTATCTGCTCTGAGCAAAGCAGGAATCAAGTAACGTGGAGCAACACCTGACACTATTACAAGCAACTGCTCACCTGTGTTCTCTCCCCTTTTCTGTGTCATTTTCTCAGGGTTGGGCTCTAAGCACACCTCTGGCTGCACCTCGGCTTCCTTGATAACTTTTCCATTTGCTCCCTTGCCCACTCTGCTGCGCCTCTCATGTAGAGACGCACGGTCACAACAGAGCTATACACTGTCCTGCCTATATCGTCAGAAATACTTTTGTTAAGTTTTCCATAGAAGCTTGAATTTTCCAATTACAAATATGTCCATATCAAGTACATGACATGGATATCAAGCTAAGAATAAATTAGCAAATTGCAAGACAGTACATTATTTCTTAGTCTCTAAGAGCAGAAGTGATATTTTGACAACCGTTCTTGCCAGGCTTTAAAGGATAAACAAACCCCATGAACACTCTAAACACATGGAAAGTAAGAATACATGCAAAAAAGAGGGCATATTTCCCAGCAAAAAATCTGATTGGGAACCTCATTGCAAATATGTTTTCAAAGCCTGTTCTGTAATTGCTTGGCTATATGGAAACACAGCATGAATTTGTGGTCTGGTCCCATTAGTTTTAATCACAAAGCAAGCAAATAAAATCAGCTGTTCAGACACGCTGAAATAACTTTAAGGGCCTGATAAATTTGCAAGAGCAGTCACAGTTGCAAATCAGAAATTATTTACAAATGAAAGTGCATCTGTCTAATTCAAGAGGCTTCCTAAGATCTGCTTTCTTATCTGTTTCCAAGGCCAGAAAAAATTGAGTGTGATATGCTATAATAACTAATTTCATGAATTCTCTATCTGAATAGAAAAATAGCACAGGGACTGTCTCACTAGTGTGATTGTAAATAAAAAGTGAATCAACAGTTTTATAGGAGCCTTTGGAATTTATATCACCTGAAGACTAGGCTGCACTATTACAGCATACATGCTGACCATAAAGACAGCGTTAAATCAATCTTAAGAACTTTAAAAGTGATCCAGTTTACTCTAAGAAATACTCAGAGATTTACAGGATTCATATTCCTGTATTGGTTTTATTATTATTACTTTATTACATGGATCATCCAGAACTGAGACTCCAGAGCTCTCTGAAGCCGAACTGTTCCTGTTGCAGATAATACAAGACCTAATGCTGAAGAAGGGAAGTCATTTCTATCTGTCCCATACCTGGGCATACATTTATGCTGGAGAGTGGTGTGCTGCTTGGTCGGGAAGAGAGTATAGTACTGTACTGCAACCAGGCCTATCTGGGAATAAAGTCTCTAGAGAACAGCAGCCTTCGTGGGTCCCAACAGGAGCATTTTGTGGTTGTGCAAACAGAACTGCTTTTAGCAGCAGCAGAAAACACTCTTAGCAGGTAGATCCCGATTGGGTCCTGAGATACTACTCTATAGTAGTAGAAAATAATCTTATGTAAGGCAGAAGGCAGCCTGTGGACATCGCCCTGTATTTCTGCTTGGATTCATGTGAATCTGGTCATCATCTTAATTAAAAAAAGGAATGGGTCACACAAGTATGCACATGGATATGCTATTCTTATTTGGAAAGGGCACAAAACCATAATTGCCCAGAAGAAAAATATTGGGCCATATCCAAAAATCCTCTTTGCTCAAAAATATCCCACAAAGAGATTGTCTATCGAGGGAACGCAAGCCATATCCCTTAGCAAAGCTGAAATAATGTGGCAACGCATTTTTATAGGCTGCCCCAATCTATGGCGTTAGAGAACAAATGTACGCAGCCTATACAAACATTGCTTACCAGTGGCTGTGAACCAGAGAATGTACGCACTCTTTTTGCCATCTTCAGAGCAAGTATATCCAGCAGAAGATTTCAATGCTCAAACTGAGATCTGCAGCCTTCTTACAGATCTGTTGTGCTCATTATGGGTACCAGAAAGAATGGTGGAAAAGTATCCCAAGATACCTTGCAATAAGTGATGCTTTCACAGCTGGTAGGCTGAAAACAACGTGTTTTACACAAGCTGTATTTTCAATGAGTTGTCATTTGGATAGATATACCACCAGCAGCTAGTCTTTATGTCCTGGAAAGAGTTTGGTCCCACCTTTCCCGAGCCCTGACAGGCAGGTGGACTTTTGCCATCAATCTGGGGGAGAAGTTCCCCTTCAGTTCCAGATGCATGGCTTAAATCTGTAAGTTCTGGTCAATGTTGCCATTGCTGGGTTTCACAGGGTTGTTTAAAAGGGCTTTTTCCCATTGTTTTTCCAAGGACCTGCCCAAAAATGTTTCCATCCAAACCACCATCACGCAAGACTCCAGCAGAGGAGCTAAGAACAATAGCACACAAGGTTCCAAGTTCAATAGCAATTTCAAGGATTTCAGCTGTCACAGTTAATTAGCAGCAGTTTCTCTCAGGCCTCCTTTGCTTAACCCCTGAAGAACAAGGCTTGGAAAACTGATGGTTAAAAGGGCAAGAAGTCAAAAGACCATTTTGTAGCAGCAAGGAATTATTAAGGAAGCAAAAGTAGAAAATAGAATGTGTTGTGAAGTGAAGATTTCAGACAAAATGAGATTCAGCTTCTATGTCCACTTTTGCTAAAGAAAGAGGCATGAGCCTGAAGGGTGGGATCTGGAGGCTGGATTTTGGGCAGGGTTGCTTTAGAAAGCTGAGTACAGTCCAACTGTTGTTCTAGGGTAAGCACTTCCCAGCTATATCCTGATCTGAAATCTGTGGCTTGGGCTTGTTTCTAAACATTACTTTTTCCTGCACAAAAGAAAAGGCATCGTACGGTAATCCACTGTCAAAAAACACTGGAGCTCTGCTTCCTCACAGGAAACTACCATGGTATGCCTTCCCTTCCAAAAGATGCAGTGCGATTGCCAGATACAAGACAAAAAGACAGAAAAAAGTGGGAAATCCGGTGTTGCCAAACGCTGATGCACAAACCACTTCTAGATGATGCACCAGAGCAGTTCCTGACTCCTCTGTGTGAAAAGCCCTGACACCTGAGCAAGCGCTTCCACACAGACTATGTCAGAGGATGCTACCTGGGTGCACCAACTTATCTTGCGGATCAGGGAAGCAGCTATTCCCCAGGAGTCTCCAATGCACACCATGAGGACTGTTAACCCGTTGTGCTCACCACCTCTGAAATAATAAGGCCCAGGACACACTACACTTACCCCAGCCCATAGCAGGTCTCATAACAAGAGGCAAACCTCATCATGCGGACTGACACAGGACAAACACCAGCTGAGACAGCCCAGGTTTCCTGAGAGGACCATATGCTCCAGGCTGGTTCATGGGTATGCCCTTTATTTCAGGTCTTATCACACAGTGGACATACCAGGATTAAAACCTGTCCCCTGATACAGCCAGGAGACTGAGAGCTCCCCGGGCCAGAGCTTGAGAGAGGGGTCAAAGAGAGGCAAGAATCCACAGAGAAAGGCACAGGATTTCAACCTGCCATGTGAGAAAGCCCGTATTTTATGGGAGGTTAGCCACCCTGGCAGGCATTGCTTACTGTATGCAACCCTAATTATATAGTATAACTAGGGTTATAGTGCATACAGTATGCTACCCAGAGCTAGTTACTCCTGCAGCAGAGAGAGACTGAGAAAACCTTTGGGACAGAGGGAGCATCTGAGCAACATGCACTGCTGCTGTCTCCCACAACACTGAACTGAGCATTTTGGATCATTTAGTATACAGACACACTGATACCCCTTTCCATGGCCTTCTCCAGCCTAGGCAGCTACTGGCAGGACCTGTCCTGCAAAAGCCTCCTCCACAGCTGCCCCTTTTTGCCCAATGCTCACACACCTCATGGTCAGAAGCAGTGGCTCACTCTGCACAGGGGAATCAGTACAGTTCTCTGGCACAGCAAGCTTGGAGGTCTGAGTCCTAGTTTGTCACCAGTCGCCTACAAGAACGGGATCGGGTGAGTCCCTTTGCCTGACTGGTAAAATGGAGCGCCCTGCTGCCGTGTCACTCTGCTGCACTTACAGGACACTGCAGAGCAGTGTAGCATGGTCTCTCCAAGAAGCTGGCTCTCCTGAACACACGAGGGCAGGGACTGTCCCTTAGAACATGTTTCTGCCACAATTCCCTGCACCTCACTGGGGTCCTGGGGCCAGCAGTGCCCAGCCTTTGCTGACCACATACAGCATAGTACTTTATTCCTTCTACCTCCATTTTAATGTATCCATGCCCTGTGAATGGTGTCACACATGGGAACAGACCAAAATTAGGGCTTGTTCTGTAGGAGAAAACAACAGTCTATTCAGTACATCTGCACTTTGGTGTTACCTGAGATTCGTCATTTGTGGTTGCTGGTGGTATTCCTACGCCTTCTGTCCATCTCATTATACAGCAACAGCTGAAGCATGGGTAAACCCTCCAGTACATCTCCAGAGAAAACAAAAGGCCCCCACATCCAAGAAGAATGCTTGTCAGAGCCTCAGAACTTTCTATGAATGAGGGGAAGGTGACAGCAGGTGGAGATCTTCAGGCTAATTACCTTGAATAATCTGCCTGCGGGTGCTGTGCAGGTGGTCTGAGCCCTGCGGCGCTGACCTAGGAACAGCAGTGGGAATGCTGCATCTGTCACTGATCAGTCTGAGCTGCAGGCCTGGGATGCTGAAAGAAATCCGTATTCCACATTTCCAGCCACAGTTAGAAGTTCAGGGTTGTTTCCCTAAATGCTTTTGGAAGAGGAGCACAAAGTTTGAGCCCATGTAAAAGTCTCACTCTGTTCACTTCAGTAGCTAGCTACATGTCAGCCTTAAAATCACTCTAAAGTGAAGAACTTTCTTGCAGGTTGGAAGAGTATCCAGCAGCTGAACCCAGTGCACGTTTAAGAGAAAGTAACACATGCATTCTTTCCTGAGGCTGGCAAGGGAGTCAGTGGGAGTCTCACTCTGCAACAGCTGCAGTATGGTTTACAGCTATTTAACAGCTCCTTATTTTAATTGCTATTCTGGAGGCTTATGAACCCTGTGAGTCACAGAAGTTTCTAAGGTGAAGCAGTAATTCATATCAGTGAGAGCTGGACTCTTGGATTATCAAAAAATCTCATTTCTGGAAACAGACAAAAAGCTACCCTGGCATTCTGTGCTTTGACTTGCAGGAATATATTATGAAATAAGGTTACTAGTTTACACTACATGCTCTATTGGTTTCTAAAATCAGATACAAGTCTGTGGTCAAGTTAGTGTTTTATCACACGTTTTTTATTGTTACATGTGCAATGCTTGGGGTTTACCCCAAGAAGCAATTATAATGCTTTCCACGCCCAGGGAACATGTTGGTTAAGACTCAATATAGTCCCAGATTTATCAAGAACTAAAGGCTTTGCTCGCATGCTGAGGGCCAAACTTCTGGGTGGAAGTAGGAAAATGCTTCCTGTGGAGTTCTCATTCAGGTTGAAGAAGATTCTCTTAAACCCAGCATGGATTGAGGACACGAATTTTAAAATTAATGAATTTTAAATTTAAAAGTGTTCAGTCTATTCCAAAATCCACTGTTTCCACAAAAGTTGTCCTCTGGTATCAAAAACTGAAATACAACAAAGAGCTACAGAAAGGATCAAAAGAAGTAACTGTTCAAAGAAGAAAGCAGAAGTACTGAAACCAAAGGAATTCCAGGCTGTTGGGAATATCTGAAATTTATGTTCGTCCTTCAGAAAAGGCAACCTGCCTTGTCATAAAAGAAACCATTATTTTAGCACCCTTTTTGTGATATAAGGGGCACCTTGTGCACAGAGCGGGCTACATCAGATCCAAGAGGCAATAGATTTTTGAGTTCATAGAACCATAGAATCACAGAATGGTTTGGGTTGAAAGGGACCTTAAAGCTCACCCAGTTCCAGCCCCTGCCACGGGCAGGAACGCCTTCCACGGGCAGGAACACCTTCCACTAGACCAGGTTGCTCAAAACCCCATCCAGCCTGGCCTTGACCACTGCCAGGGATGGCGCAAAGTTCTTTGGAGAGGAGCTAAAGCAAATGGGTTTTGGTTTTGGTGCAGTTACGTACAATTCCATAGCATGTAACTTTCTGAAGAATAAATAGGTGCAGAGCTGTAACTGCTAGTGTATGTACATGGCCATCCTGTCACCTCCCTTGACCCGGATGGCTTCAAAGTGTTTCCACAGGAGCATGCATGTGCTGAATTGAAGTTAGATGCCACTTCACTGCCTTTATGTTTATTTTTAGGAAATGCAAACTGATCCCCATATGCCAGGGCACGGTGGAATCAAAGAGCAGGAGGTGGCTTCTCTGCTCACCCTATAGGCCTTGTGCTCGCCGTCATACTGCCACAAAGCTTTTGTTCTTTGTTCCTTTTCAGGATGTGCCTCATGTTTGCTTTATCCCTTGCTGGTTTTGCCGACTCTGCTCTATCAAATAATATCAGCTCCTTTTATTATAGGAAATAGAAATATCCTGGGAATGTCTTGATATCCCTCTGGCCTCACAACTCATTTTTTAACCATTTGCCCTATGTTCTGCTGTGTTTGTTTCAGCTGCTGCTAAATGAAGGAGCTGTTTCACTGCAGAAAGGAAGACAGCAGTTACATCACCACCACGAAGCTGAAACAAATCGCACTCTCTGGGAGCCTGTTTTCCAGGGGAACAGCATGCTCTGCCCCTCTTCTTCTGCCTCTTCCTGAGTCAACACCAAGCAGAGAAAAGGACTGAGGACAGATTACAAATGGCACAAGCATAATCAGGAGGCACTATTTTTTGTCAGGATGTTTTCAAACTGCAAATTCAGTCTGAGCCCTCTCTTATACGAAGCTCCTGGGGATTTTTAATCTTCCTGCTTGTTTTTGTTCCATCTGTCTTTGCAGAGAGTCTCTGAGGAATATTTATTCTTTCTTTGGAATTTGCTGTCTCTTTCACAAACTCTTTCTCACTTCTCCTATGAAAACATACTCAGGACAGAACTCCTTCCAGTTTCCAAAGTAATTTTATTCCTGGGTAGTTTATACCCAGTTGTTTCCATGCTGTGGTTCTGCCTTAACTTGAGTAGTTCTTTTCCCCTGGTGTTCTCCCCCACAATGTGTGAAAGGTAAGTTATTTCTTTTCAGGGCTCCTCACATTTCTTTTTGTTTCAGATGAGCTGCCTTGAGCTTATCACAGACTACTTATAAACAGCTTATGAGTTCCCCTTCAAAGTCTTCAGCATGCATCAGAATATCAGCTAGATACAACACACTAGACAAAAGACATGTACCACACAGCAGCTTCTTTTTTAGTGGATAGTGCATTTTCAAGCTTAAAGCTATCTCTTTAAATGAGTACAAGCCTTGTCTTGTGCTAATGGCAGGGCTTCTCTTTTCCTGGCTTTTGTATCCACCACTATTTTTCCATGATAAGAAAAGCCCAGATGAATCCACTACAGCATTCTGAATGTCATCGCCTGATCCAAGCAGTATCCATCTTTTAAAATTTAACTTTCCAGCATTCAGTCAGACACTGGTGCTGTCTCCTTCTCATAGTAAGAACTGGATGAAGGTCAGGGCTTTACTGCAGGTTTAATTATGCTTAGTTAATCCATTTTCTCAGTAGTGCATAAAGGCTCTTCTCCTTTTGTTACTAGGAAGTGGCAGAGTGATGCTTACTGAACAATGAGCTTCTCCCAGTAGCTGGACCAGTTTTAACACCTATACTTCTGTGAGATCTGGAAAGTAAATCCTAATTCCTCTTCAGAAATTGCCTTGAACTGTTGTTTTCCCCCATTTAGTGGTACCACACTGTGCTGGGACAGTCCAAGGACAATTCTGAGAACTTACTTGCACTCCACCTTTGTCTTCAGCTCTTTTTCCCTACATACCTGTATCTACTATAGCCGTGTTTTGTAGTCATTTCACCTTTTTCAATATTCTTCTCCACAAAAGCTCAGATTCCCTGAACTTCTGTGCAGGTCTCAGTCATGCTTTTCCTCTCTTGGAAGCCCATCACAGGAGAAAGTTGCTAGGAATGTTTCTGTCCCTGGAGGCAAAAGGAGTCATGCACTGCAAATAAGGTACATGTACCTGCCCTCCCAACCCTGAACCACACGCTACAAAGGGAATTTACACCAAATTGTTGTGAACACCTTTCCTCACGCTGGCCTAGTGAAATTCAGAGAGATCAGTAATTCCATTGCCACCTTGGCTAATCCAACTTTGTGCTCAGACCCCAGAGATCGTCTATAATCTTTGTTTAAGTCCTTTTTGGACAGATTCCCCCATCTCTGACACCAGTCAAAGGCTTGGATTTGGATCCCTCGTTCTCTACCTGTTTTCACACGCCTGTGTCCACTGCCTGTGAGTACTCCCAATGGTTATGTTCAGTTGCCAGCATACTGCCTCTCCAGCTCTTTTATTGCTATGTCCTAAACCTCCATGAGCTGACTCTTCAGCTTTATTCCTGGGTAGTTTATACCCAGTTGTTTCCATGCTGTGGTTCTGCCTTAACTTGAGTAGTTCTTTTCCATCCCTGGTGTTCTCCCCCACAATGTGTGAAAGGTAAGTTATTTCTTTTCAGGGCTCCTCACATTTCTTTTTGTTTCAGATGAGCTGCCTTGAGCTTATCACAGACCACTTAAAAACAGCTTATGAGTTCCCCTGCAAAGTCTTCTTTAGCCCATGTAGGGGGAGAAGCTTATATTGGGCACTTCCAAACTTCTGTTCCAGAGTATTTTACATGGCTGAAGGCTTTTTCTGCAGCCAGGACTTTTTTCCCCTTTGATTGCAAAGTGGAAGACGGTAACAAGCAGAACTATTTTTCCTCCATTTTATGCCAATGCAGTGTTTCTTGTTTTACAGGGACTGAACAGTGTTTCAAGTCACAGGCCACCAAGTATCCTCTCTCAGCAGCATTGCATTCAAAATAACCTACTTGCATATCCCTCTGTAAAAGCTGCTGCTGCTTCTTCTAATGAATAAAAGCAAAGACCAAGTCATGTTCTGTAAACCATTGCCACAGCCTCTTGGAGTGGCTTTCTTTCTCTTGCTGCTGCTGAATGTCAAAGCCCATTTGTGAATCTACAGTTAGATCCATTGCCAATTCATCCTGGAAGACCTCACTGTGCCAAGAACACACATTTCCTCTGCTTCTCCACCCTTTCAAGCAGGGCATCTCCCTTCCCTCCACGTCAAGATTTTGACTCTTTCCAGGCTAGTGCCTGGTGCTAAACTGTATACCAAGGACTGGCACAAGGTCTAAATAATTCAGCTTCCCCCCCCAGTCTGGCAGTACATCTTGCAGCAGCATCAACGCTGGGCTACTCAGGTTCATCCTTACAAACCCATCTGTATTCATCCTTCCCTGTCAGCCTTTTAGACCTTAATGATGAGTTAACTGAAAAACGTTTGAGAATTCTTCCCCTTCCAGTACACTTTACATTATTTGAGAAAATAAACCCTCCCTTATTCACATTTGTTAGTTACTGATGGGTACAGGAAAGTGCTACGAATGTCTTGGTTTAGGCAAATCTCTGGCTGGCCCAGCTCCCACACCAAGAAGGCTGAATTGCACTGTCCCCTTCCATCGCCTTAGTCAGGCAATTTTTAAGCTCCCAGAAAACAATTGCAGAATCAGGAATTAATTTCCTGCATCATCATTTTCTGCATCATCAAGCACTGTATAACTGGTAGAATACAAGAAAATGCATCAATCTTTTTCTAGACTTTCACAGGTTGCATCAGTATACTTTTAGACTAAATAACTATCCTCTTCACTCACCTTCTGATGATTAGTCCTGATAGCAGGAAGACTGTTGAAAGAGACGACTGGAAAAAAGGAAATATAACCCCCATTTTCAAGAAGGGGGAAATGGATGATCCAGGGAACTGCAGAGCAGTCAGCCTCAGCTCTGTGGCTGGTAGAATCTTGGAGTGAATTCTCCTGGAAGGCATGCTGAGGCACATGAAGAACAACAAGGTGCTTGGTGCCAGCCAGCATGGCTTCACTAAGGGAAATCCTGCCTGACCAATTTGGTGGCCTTCTATGATGGAGCTACGGAACTGATGGACAGAGGTAGAGCAATTGACGCCATCTTCCTGGACTTGTGCAAAGCGTTTGACACTGTCTCACATGACATCCTTGTCTCTAAATTGGAGAGACATCAATTTGATA
>JAOEHY010006109.1:3057-18632 GCA_025447955.1 Psilopsiagon aurifrons | reverse complement strand
TAAAGCACAGAACCTTTAGTCACTGTCCAGCTGAACCACCAGACTCCAATTACTGACTCAATGTTTTCTCATCCCTGCTGTCTTCATGCTGGTGCATATCACCAGGGCTTCTTGTGGCAGGTGTTCTGGGCTGCTGCATGCTAGGCTGTTCCTCCATCCCACCACACAATAGCCAGGGAAAATTGAGAAAACTTTGGAGGACAATCTGTGCTGGAGAGCCTTGAATCACAGCCTGAAGAGATGGCATGGGGATCTGGAGCAGCCCTGGTGGAAACACTGCCAGGGGAGTGACAAGCAGTTGAGGTTCATCAAAGCTCACTGCCCCTTGTGAGGGCCCTATGAGTGCAGTGAAACTGTTACCCACTCAGTCCCCAACAGCTCCACACGTGTCCTTCTCTCTGTTTATACTGGGCCGTGAAGTAAGGCACAATCAAGTATGCAGTGGGATCTGTATTAACTGATGAGAGGACTACATTTTCTCTTCATTTTAGACATCTTTGAAATGCAGAGGCAAATACTAGCAGTGCAATGGGAGTACTTGACAATTTAGTACTATATTGGTAAACGTAAGTCAAGCAAAGAAAATCTAAAACAAACAAATGTGAAAGTGAGCTGATCTAGATTTAGAGCACACACTTTACCTCAGAGTTAAATGTTTGTGTTGCTTGTAATGCTTTTGGCTGAAGTGCCCATACGCAGGGAGGGGAGAGGTCCTCATTTGCTTTGGGCATGCAGTTAGGCTTACTTTAAAACATAGGAAATTCTGGTCACTGTCTTACACATCCAAATCCTGAAACTGAACATGGAAGTAAATAAGAAATGGGATCCCAAACTGTTTTTCCAATAGTGTTTTCACCTGTGTTTATGCGGTACCATATTCTCTTCAAGTGGCTGTTAAAGTACAAACAGGACTACGTATCAATACGTACATATAATCAATAAATTGTTATGACTTCCCATACTCGGTAAGTAGAGCTCTTCTGTTTTGGAAAAATACAGAAATTCCTTTGTCTGGAACAAACCAATAGCTGTTATTTTATTTTTGAAGCATGAATTATATGAAGTACACGTAAAAATATTTTAGTTATCACTTTTTTCTTTTTGCTTTCTGAATCTCTAATTCTCTCCCCCTCATTCCCTTCCTTCTTGACAATAGTTTCTCTTTGTTCCAAGGCATACTATTCCTACTAAGAAAATGTGTGCTTTAAACAACTGTAAATGCTAACCTTCTGCCACAGTGCCCGCTCTGACATCTGACACTGTCACCCCAGGATTGGCTCATGTCTGTGAAGATCTTCATCAGTGAAACCAAGACCTGACTGATGCCATTCTAAAGAAGACATGTAAAATATGCCTGCAGCCCCAGGAATACCTACTTCTCTCTTGCAAAAAAGGGCTCCTAGCACAAACAACAGCTGTAATATCTATGGTGTAGAGGCAGCATGTAAAGGGAAGTGAGACAAATACAATCTTTGTATACATATCAGCTGAGATATCCCACATGTTTTGTGAATGTTACTTTGATTGCCCAGCTGTTGGGTGACTTTTCTTTGTTATTGTAGCTTCCAGTCTTAACTTTTCTTTGACTTAAGAGCTATCAGGAAGAATCACTGCACAGAGAAAAGAGCTAGCAATACAGGCTGCTCAAGAGTCAATAGCTTTACAGGACATCTGTTTAAATAGATAGAAGACTTGGCTTTAGGCCAAAGAAACAAAGGCTTCGAGGATTGTCTTTGCCTGGTTTGCTCCGAAGTAAACATTTTATAAGGAATAGATGTTATTTGGAGAAACTGTCATAGAAAGATCTCTCCAGATATTACCTCCAGATACTACCTGGAAAGAAGGAACTTGAATTTGTAAAAATACAAAGTTTTAACTCAGATTGGTGTACTACCTACAGGAACAAAAGGCTGGCTAGGAAGAAAGGAACCGCAAAACATCAATCAATATCCTAAAAAGATGCTAAGTCTGGAAGGTCTCCTAGGAAATGTTGTGTGTGTTGGAGGTTGCAAGTTTTCATCATTCTTGAGTTTCATCTACATGTAAATTAGGTTTAAAAATGCATCTGCAAAACCCGTGTGGGACTTATATAGAAGTCTCCAAATGAATGATTGACTCAGGGACTCAGCAGCTACAGTGCAACTCTGGAAGTTGCTCAGGACTTACAAGAATCTGCATGCCAATTTTCAGCCAGTTCCAAAAGAAATGTTTGGTAATCATACCCAAAACTATGCTTAGAAAGGCAGAGCCAAAGTCTGCTCTTCACACAGAAAACCTAAAGTGTGTAGGGTAGTGCAGTTTCAGGAACATTCTCTTCTCTTAGGTGAGGTATATGTGCACACAGTTTAGAAAAGGAAAGGAAATAAGAAGTGAGCAAATCAAAAGAGACAGGCTTTAGGCTTGGTGGGTGCCAAAGAATAATTGTTATATTTCATTTAGATCAGGCTCGACAGACTTGCAGTAAGAGACTCTTGGATGCTGAGATCTCTCTTCTGGTTTGGTCCTGAATGGCAGTATTCTATTACCAGCACTGGGGTCAAGTATGACTGCAGGAGCTGTAGGAAGCCCCAGAGTGGAGATTGCTGTTCTAGAAGTTATGCAGCGCTGCAGTAAAAATAAATGTCAGTATTAAAAATAAGTGCTTTATATCTTTACCACCACTATGCAATTAATCCAGTGAGAAGGAGCTGAGGAAGCACTGAATGTGGTCAAAACAGCCATTTTGTTTTGTTAAGTGAAAATACAAGCTCTTTTATTTGCTCACTTTGCTATTATTGACTGAGATAATACGCCTCCCACACTGAAACAATTTGGAATATGGTATCAAACCTGTACCCTTTCTGTGATTGTGCTGTGTAAAGCACCATTGTTTCATTTCCACTTTGATTGCAACATTGATCATAAAGACTGTTGTTTCCAAGGCATTGTGTCTCTTCTAAGCTGTGAGAAATGGCAGCTCCAGCTTCTCAAACTGAGGGGAGGAACATTCTTCTCAGGGCACCTGGGATGTGTCTCTGAGAAATGGTCCTCTACACAGTGCCTGCCAGAAACCATAGGAAGTGACTCTCAAGAGCAGAGAGATTTCTCTCTCTCCCTAAGCAGGTGGCCATAAAGCACTCCCCCCTTTCTCTTGGGATGTGTTATGAGGTGGAGAGAGGGTCAGCTCTGTTTTTAAATGCTGAGATAAGTGGGGGGAAAAAAGCCCTGCCTCCACAGTGCCATATTTACATGGATGTATTATTTTTCACGGTGAATCTGGCTCAGCAAGTGCAAACTTGTGGGTTTCTCTTTAAAAGCCCTTCTGTCTAATACAGCAGTGAGCTGACCACAGGAACAACTCCAGTTGATACCAGTTCGCACAGCTGAAGACACTACGGTCTTTGCAAGGCCTCTGTCTGAGAAAAGTTGTACCTCCTCCACAGCAAAGAGGTGCAATTGCATAAGATGGCAATGTTTATCTTGTTAGAGAAGTTACAAAAAAAAGATGGATAATTTTCAGATATTCTAACCTACTAAATTATTTCAAGTACTCTAACTTCTGGGAAATAAGTTATTATGTATTTCTACAAATATGGGAGCTCTAACGAGTCATTGCTCTTCTTTTTCAGTCATAAGCTTTCTGAGACCATTTATATCTGCTATGTTACAAATTGTTTAATAATTGTTTTCAACAGGTTAAACTTCTAGTGAGTGAAAGAAAATAATCCCAAGATAGTGAGTTGAACAGTTCAGTGATTCTTTTAACACATAATAATTCTGTAAAGCCTTATGGAACACAAAAGTCAGGAATCCCATAGACCAAGGTTAGATACAACACAGGTGAAAAATTAAAATTACCCCTTAATCCTATAGCACCCATAGGAAAACAAAACTCTTGTACAGAATTTTAAATCTGCAACATTAAGAAAAACCACAAACCTGCACTAGAATGACATGATTTATGTTACTAGTCTACGGAAACACTGTAATTCCTTTTTATCTCCTATGAGATCCTTCCCATAAGGGTTTCTCTAAATTATACCTCCTGTCCTTCAATGTTGTGGATTAATAATGCTTCACTAATGAGGATTAAATAGCTCAAGAATTCTCTGATGTGTGCAAACAGCAACACTGTAAGGCAGGATTTGTATTCAGAACCAAGTACTTTGTTAAACATTCAAAAACCTGGAATTATGTTGCAGTACTTCTCCAGGCAAAATTTAACTGTCTTCAATGAAAGCTCTGCTTTTTCATTCTTAGGTTCATTACATTTAAATCAGAAGTCAACAGTTGCATCCCACAGCAATCAGCCGGTCCCTCTGCAGTGAGTACATTAGCATCTGTTTGGCTAAAATACCTATACCCTTCTTAACCTGAAGACCTCAAGAGATGAAGACACCAACATTTCTTTCTGTAGTTCCTTAAAAATGTCAGTACAGTTTCTCATTTGTACTTGTTTGATTTTTGTCTTCAGACACTAACTCTTGTGATTCTAATTTAGGTTAAACAGACCGTGAAAAAGTACTCATAGTCTATTCCAGTTCACCTATGTGTGGTCTTTCTAATTATTTCTTTTTCAAATAAAGGTGCTGCCTCTGGCCCTGTAGTCATATTTGTTTGTTTTCTACATGAAAACCAGCTTTTTACATCTTTTACATCAGCAGTGACCAGACAAGTTCCCCGGTGTAATCAGCAGGCAACAATCCAACACTGCACACTGTCTCTCCTGATCTGAAAGAGTGTTACAAGCGATTGAGCACTACATCATGAGCCAGATGAACTCAGCAGCTTTATGGGGATTGGTCCATGCACTAAGGAATGATATCTCTCTCTTTGTGCGTGTATGTGTGTATGTATATATACATAAATATGAGACAAAAGTGATGGTATATTGAAAAATGTGGGATCTGAGCATGACATGAATGCTAAATTTCACAGGGTTTCACATCAAAAAGCATTACTGCATTTAGTCTCACCAGGATGGTGTACCAAGGAGACTTCTTAGTCCCTATCAGCTGTTCCTCAGCTTGTGCTCTTTCTTCTCCCTCCTCCTCCTTTCTGCTTCAGTATCACATTGTCAACTTGCACTGAATTTCACATGATCTCCTAAAACATCTTTAAAATTGCTGTTTTCCAGGAAATTCTCTCTTCTGCAGATGTGACCTTTACAGCTTATTTTTTTTTGCATTGTTTGCATGGGCACATATTATCAAATAAGCTCTACAACAAACTGAGATACCCTACCCTCACCCGGAATACTGCCCCAAGCTTTAATTCCTGTATTTGCAGCTGGATCACTGATGAAAATGTTCAGTAGTTTTGGATGTAGCTTGAAATACATTAGTTTTTGTGATTCCCGGAGGGGATGCCTGGCTTCAACCCTTGATTAGGCCTAGCTGCTCAGCCTGTCATTGCCACATTTTCAGGTTGCCCGAACCAACCTCCCTAGAGCACTTTAAGAGTTCTGTAATAATTGCCAATGATATCTCATTTTTGAGATCTATCCATTAGCTCATTTTAAATGCATGTTTCACTAGAGCTGTGGAATGCAAAAATTTTCATCAGGAAAATGCTATCAAAATCTACATAACCACCATTATCAATGCATTTATAATCTCATTCAAAATCAGGTTTGCTGCATAAGCTATATTTTCCAGAAAAACTATGCTGATTAGCATTTATTATATTTCTGTCTTTGAATCTCTATCATTTAAATCCCCTATTAACTTTTCCATTATTTTTCCCAGGACTGACATCAGGCTAAGTGTACAGTTTCTTACCCATGTCAAGTTATTAAGCCTCTGGAATATGTTATTATATTAGCTATTTTACACCACATTTCATGATTTTAAGCCAGAGATGCCCTTTTAAAAATCTTCTTCTCAGTTTTACGGAGTGCAAGACATGCAGACTGACAATTTTAACTTGGTTTAGTCTTGCTTCCATGATACCAACCAAAAAACTTCATTGAATATGTCCCAGTCATTACAATTTTGTTTTCTTCACCTGGAGGCAGCCTAATGCTTCAATAGGGTGTGAAGGATTTGGCTGTGATTTCATTGGAATATTCTATTGCTTCGCAAGGCTGTATTTAATTTCTAAGCTCTTCTTTTCTCCATCTGCATAGTAAAGAACTGGATAGGACAGTTCTACTGCAACAGGTTTGGGTCCAACCTCAACTGAATCATGAATGAAAAAAACTCTGACATCAATTTTTCTGCTCCCCCACATCCCTTACTATTCCTGAAGTAGCAGAAGGAAGCCAGTATCTGGAAGAAATGAATCATTTCTATTTGCAATTTTAGCAAACTGATGTATTAGCCTTGATGAGGGATTTCTTTGAGAGGTGAATCTGTGGGGTTTTACTGGGTTTTGGTGGGAATGCTAACACAGAAATGCAGGAAGTGGATGCCAAATTTCTACTTTATTTCTACTTTAGCGTATGTCAAACTACTCCAAGGTTGACATATGTAAATAAACATATACTGAGGGATAAGTGTGTAACCTGCTACCTAAGAACTGCAGTGACTTTGTGGGGAAGTATTCTTGTCTGTGTTCTGTTATTCTGTTTTAGGCTGCTCATGGGGACAGTTGTTTGTTTTTACTGTGATTAAGGATTTAGACTTTTGAGTTCTGCTGAAATAAATTTGCAGTCTTTATGCTGTAATTTCAGAGCACTTCATCAGAAGGACAGATGTAGCAAACCACGTAATAAACGTGTTATCAGTTTTACCTTATCTGAATAGTGAACAGCTAACATAAACACACTGCTAGGAAAAGCCTGGCTGTTTTTAATGGTACAAGGACTGTGTTTTCTGCACCAGTTTTGATCCTGGACTACACAGGAAAACTCAAAGGATGGCATGTAACTGTCTCCCATTTATGAAAAAAAGTTATTAGTGCAAATCCTGAAGCAAAAATTGCAAAGCTGGATTTCCAAACAATATACTTTCTCCTATGGTCATGTTTCAATGCTGAGCTATGTAACTTATCCTACAGATGTCATTGCAGACTCTCAGATTACTGTGAACTTTAGACATTGATATAAACATTTTATTAAGTTGTCCTAATACACTGCTGCTACAATGAAGCTCTGGAAATGGAATGAAATAGGTTTGAATGTTTGACTAAGATGTTTCACAGTGACCTCAGGAGCATCTCCATAGTAAAAATACTGTGAAAAAGGAAACTTTTAAAAGCCTGACTTTAAAGGGAAAAGAAAGACATCGTTGCATGGAGAGCTCAAAATCAAAGTTTGTCACTTAAGAACTGAAGTCTGTTGTCACACTGGGAATAGGGAACTGCATGACACAAGATTCTGGTCTCAGGGCAGCTCCCTGCATCATGGTTCCTGCCCTGCTGCCAAACATCAGAGAGGGGCAAGAACTAGAGACTGTCACTCTAGGGCAGGACTGCCCCTTGGACTCACTGTAGCAAGATGCAGACCAAAAGCTGCTCTTGTGCAAGATTCATGAGAAAGCCAGCTAGGGAATGAAGAGTCTGCAGGCAATCCTGCTGCATGAGCTTCTTGCTGCTAAGGCTAGCTCCATGCTGTCACAACTTTCTTTTACTTGCCACAAAAGTTGATTCCACCTTTGGCTGCACCAACAACTTTTGAGATGCATAAAGATCCTGTTCCCCAGGCTCCTGGTCTACCTGGGGCTTTCCTGCCTCTACCAATACTCAGGACTGGGGTGCTTTAGTTAAATGGAATTACAACTAAAATCAACTGCATCCACTGACTGACTCCAGTTAGTACAGGACAGTAATAAGCACGTGTTTAAGCTTGGCTTACATTGAGCTAGATACTTCGAATAAGGTAGCTACCTAAACAGTAACTGAGCCATAGTCTTATAGATGGCTGAAAAACTGGCAGACCCATTAGTAAACACTTTCTGAGGCACTCAACATTTCTTCCACCTCCATGGGTGCAATCCAAGGCATTGGGGCTGCTTCTTCTAAGATCAAGGTAGAAGAAGAGGAAGGAAGAGCTATCACTGTCCTCTGGAGAGATTTGGCTGGCCATGCTAATGCTGACAATTTTAATTACCCTTATCTTTTTTATCCCTCTCTTCCATACTTCAGAAACCCTAGCCAACTCGATGGAGAAGCAAAGCAGACTGGGAGTAGCAACACACACCTGATTTTCCTTGAGAAGATGAATAATGAGATTTACCTATTAAACAGCAATATGACCTTAAGTAAAAATATGCAGATTCAATTTAATAACCAGCTAGGAAAAAATTGCACTCTCTGTACTTGAAATTGGATCCATACAGCTGCTGAAGAGTTTAGCAAATTGCTTCCTTCATGTTCGTGTACATGTGTATCAGTGGTCAGCTCCATGGGCATTTGCTAAGACTACTGTTCATTTCAGATAGTTCTTGCCATTTCAGCTCTGGAAAAATCTCACTTTTTGTACTGTATGAAGTATTATTTAAAAGTCAAAGACATTTGGTTACCTGGCAACCTATAAATAAAGTCTTTGGGAAAATAGCCTGGAAGAGAGACCTACTGAATGTCAGTCTTCTTTCAATGTTGTAAATGAAGCTATCTCATGAGAGATGTCAAGTATAAATGGGTCTTTCTGCTCTGGGACTAGTTTATAGTTAGAAGTATTAGCAAAACACAAAAAAATATAAATAAATTTATGTGAATAAATAAAGATGGCCAACTTTTCACCCTCCTGCCCCAGCCTGTAACTTCACCTGAGCTGCAAAATAGCCTCAGCTCTTGTTGAAAAGCTGCACGTGTTTAATGAATTTGCCTGCACTGGCTAAGAAAAGTTAGGGAAGTATATCTGAGAAACTGGTACAGCCAGGACATTGCAATTTTCTTCATTTCAGGCTTCAGGCCTGCATGGAAAACCTACCCTGACCCATCCTGTCAGGTTCTCTGGCATCTGTCCAGCTAACAATATGTTGAAAAATCATTTTTATTTTAATTGCTTTTGTAATTCTGAGGCATAACCTGGTGTGAGCTAGAGAACATTATGAGTGTTAGAGAAAGCAGGATGAAAAGTGCAGGGTAAAATGCCAAACAAACCTTTCTGAACCGGGTGGTGAGTCCAGACAGGAAGGCTGCTCTTTCCTCTTGCCATTTCTTGCTAAGCACATGATGAAGCTCAGGCTATTCTCTGCAGATGCAGCAGCAGCACACTCACAAGCAGCTGAGTACATCTAGCACACAGATGTCTGAATTGGTATTAATATTATTTCGGATGTACATTAGAGGGGCAGATGTATAATCTGGGACTACATCCAAATTGTCTTCTAAGGCAATGAGATAATCAGTAAGAGTTTCCTCCTTTTTACTGCTGCTCACGCCTCCTCCTGTTCCTTAAAAACTAAAACAAGGGGAAAAGAAGGAAATATATGCAATAAAACCAATGTTTTTTCAAACAAAACAAACAAAAAAAAAAACCCAAACCCAGACTCAATTATGACAGCTGATGCAGGCCTCTGACATATAACCAAAGAAATGATTATCTCTGGAAGTACAGTGGCTCTTGAAGTAAATGAACGTTTGAACCTGCTATATTGCAAAATGATCTTATTTAACTGAGAATCAGACCCCACTTAACAGCTAATGTCTGTAAAGAAGAGAAGGGTCTTAAATGTGTTTAAATGTTTCCTTTCACAGTTCCTATCAACAGTTACCCCTCACCCTCCCACAGAGGTGTCTGTTCTCTCTCCGCTTTTGACTGAGAGCACAGTAGGAAAAAGGTGTCAGACAGGACTTCAGGTTTGTAGAGTTACATCCCATTGATATAAGTAGTGAATCAGAAATAATAAGAGCTAGAGACACTGTAAGAGTAAGAGTAAGAGCTAGAGACACTGTAAGAGTATTCTGCAGAATGTCTTGGAATAACAGAATAGATGATTAAAAATGGAAGCTTTTTCCTGTTACTTCATTTTTATTATACAAGCGGAAAGAACAAAAAAGGCTTTGCAGTGATGCAATCAAAATTCATTCTTCCTGGGGTTTGTTCTTTGAGGCCACCTACAGAAGCTGCTATGCTGGAAGATACTAAAAAGAAAGAGGACTATTGTAAGATTTGTTATCTCCGTTATAACAATGGCAAGTTTATCAATACAGACAGGAGAAAGATCTGCTAGAGCTACTGTGTATTATACAGTACTTTTATCCCTGGCAGGAAAATAGAACTACAGAATCTTGTGGTAATTTCAATAACATCAGACTCCATTTTTTCATCCCCCAAAAAACCAAAGCCCTGAACCCAAAGCTGGTTTTCCACAGAAATGCCACATCCCAGAAACATCATAAAGGTTTTTTGATGGCTGAAAGCTCTGATACTGAATTACTGAAAGCAACAGAGTGCTGGCCTGGGCTCCAATATTGGTGAAAAGATGGGAAAAAAGCAGATCACTCATGACAACTTGAAAGCTTAGCAGGAGAAAAAACAAAGTACAACAGGATTTCACAAATCACTAGGTCCACAGTGATAAACATGCTCTACTTACTCACAGAAGAGGAAATAAAGTTTTCCTAATCCTGAATCACAGGCTGTGTTCTAGCTGGATGCTCTGGTCAAATCCAGCAGATATAAAACACTTGGAAAAGAAAAACAATCAACTTTGAAACAGCTATAGATTACTGAAGTGACAAGATGAAAGTCCACCAAGTATCATTCACCCTTAAGAATGCACAGTTGAATATAAAACCTCATGAACCTTATATTATTTAAAGTTACACCCCGAAACCTAAAGACCTTTTGTAATATTTTTGCAGCTGAAATCAGAAATAAGACTCCTGTTAATTTTAGCAGATGGCCATAGGCAGGCCATACAGCATAATTAGTCATCTAGAAGCTGGGAGAAAAAAAGGAAAAGAATATTCTATTATAATTATTTTAATTTTTCCTAAGACAAAAAAGCACAAGCAGGTTAAATAAGCATATATTGAACACCATCAGGTACACTTCCTCACAGAGTACAATAAAAAAAATTCAACAGAATGCAGCTGAATGCCTACAATATAGTACTCTGCACCATGCAGTGCAGTAATTATGCACAATTAAAGCCTACTGTGCAATTTTGTTACTATAAAAGCTCACTGACTCACACCAATAGAAAAAACCTAAAAGTACCTGCTACAAAATCACTTTCCACAATTAAATGCCAATTCACAATTTCACCTCTATCCAAAGTACATACTCCAGTTTGGTCTGATCTTTTCACAGTTGTGTTTAAAGCTCAAGCTCTGTAAAAGTGAACAAGAATTAGCATTAAAATTGCTTAGAGAACACTTCCATGTTTCATTTCTAGGAAATGCGCTTCTCTTTCCACTCGCAGAGGCTTATAATAGGTACTGAATAATTAAGACCATCATGAAGCTTTGTAAAAAATCCTAGACATACAGGAAAGCTGCATTCACACTGTACAAGAATGAGCAGTGCATATTCATTTATTTGTATGAAATCCACAGTGCTTAAGTGCATGCTTATGTTTGTTGTTTGATGCCTGACAATTAATTTAGCCCACACATTTACTTGGAGTAACAGTACTGTGGAAGCCACCAGAATATGGCTCCTTGGCAGCATACATTACAAAAAGGATCAAATTTAAGACTACTAAGGTTTAAATTGAAAGTACATCTAAGTAAGAAATTTACAGAGATTCCAAATCTTACTAAAAGGCAATGTGATGGGAGCTGGAAAGGGAGAAATCCCATGAGAATAACAGATACTGTAGCCTCATTTAATAGGTAGTGTCTTAGACCTCAAGGTGGTGTATAGTAAGAGACATAATATACGCACTTATATTTTTGGATGTCCAGCATTTAACAGAACAGTGTTCTTTTAACCCCATCTTTTAAGAAGGCGCTTTCTCACTGGCTTCAGTAAAATTGTAATTTCATTCTTTGTACATTTTCACAACAACGATCCAAGTGACCATGAACATCACTGCTCTTGCATGGATAAAAGCTCATAAAGGATCAGTTACCAGTGATGAGGAATGTTGTCAAATTTTTAGTGCAAAAAGATTCTTAGTTCTAATTTTATGCAAATAAATACTGCTAACAGTGCCAAGAACTGTGTTGTAACTGTTAGTAGAAAGCAAAAAGAGAATGAGCTAGAAAATCAGTGGAGCAAAGATGATATACCAAGATCAGAATAGATTCTTGCAAAAATACAGTGGTGGTAGTTATTTACCAATCCCTTTGGGGAAGCCATAAAAGTTTTTTTTTAGGCACCCATACAGATGAACTCAAACCAATTTGCTGCTTCTCCTGATATGTCATCCTCAAGAGCCCCTGAGATAGTATGACACTATTAGGACTTCACCAACCTGATATTTGAAGAAATCCTGACCAGACACATAAGATGAAATAATAGCATATTATCTCCATCAACTTTATCAACCCACATATAAACAGGTAAATGGATTCTTAATTCCACTATTGTCCTCCCCGTGATGTGTATCCTTTTCCTTCTGTAAACTACTCTTCTTACTGTTACCCCTTTTCTCAAATGAGAATCTGGCTCAGGCTGCTAAGCCTCTGCCTCTGCCAGCTGTGGGCCAGGAGAGAAGCTTTGAAAAGCAACAACTTAAAGCAGCCTGGCTCTCATGCAAACTTGCATTCTCTTAGTGGTGATCTGCTGTCTCTGTAATTCTTCAGCTGTGAGGCTGTGAGAAGTACCTCTAGACCAGAAACTTTTATTTTGCTGTCCTATATATTTATTTTCCCTACTTTTCAGGAAAGACAATTTTTGGAGCAACAGCAACTCTGGCCATTTGAATTAATTTTCTTTTTATGAAGAAGATCAGTTTGTACTACTGCTAATGCTACCTGAAAGACTGTCGGCTGTGATGGACATATTCTTTCTTGCTAAAAAAAGACTACACAAAGATGCATGCTACTGCTATATTATTTTGTCTTTAATACTTTATTTTTAAGGTCCTTTAGCTCTACTCTTTATATTTTCAGAAATCTTCACTAAAGTAAAAAGTTACTGCATTTGGACAAAGAAACCAAGCTCTATTCCTCAGAAAAATATGATTCACAGATTATGGACTCCTTCTGCTAGAGCCACTAGGTTTGTTTCACTTTCAGAGTCTCCTTGTTCAATCAAAAATTACAAAATGCTATCATGTTCAGTCACCTCAGGCCTGGCTTACAAAACAACACAATGTCCTGCAAGAAAGGATGAGAATGAGGTTTTGAATTAAAACTCAATACACATTTGTACATTAAATTTCAAATCAGTGAATACAACAGACAAAAATACATTGTTTTCTGTTATAAAAAGGCATGCTTGGAGACACTGAGCTCTACCCAGCCAGTCAGAGAACAGCAGGAGCAACTGTACAGAGTGGAGAGAGATCTGTCATCCATTTGCCTCTGCTCATTGAACCTCAGGCTGGATTGCTAGTGAGGCAATGAACAGGGCATACCTCATCCAGGCAACACCCTTCCTCTAACACCCCTGCACAGGAGCTTAACCCAGTGAGGTGCTCTTGACTGAACTCCCAGTCAGACTTCGGAAGCAATCTACCTGCAACTCTCAGCCTGAGCCTTAAAATCTTTCCAGCACAGGGCCAAGCTCAACTCTGTCATCAGCCTGCTGCCCAACAATCATCTGAACAAGCCAAGCCAACACATGCTGCCATCACCAGAGTAATAGGTGCTGGGGATGAACACTCAGACTTCTCAAAGAAAGCGCATGCCTGCAAACTCCCCAGAGCAAGGAAACCACACCAACTCAAAGGCACTGAGTGCACACAGAAGGAATATAGCACCTAGTCTATGAAAGTCACAACGACACACATACTAAAGTAAGCAAAGTAGTAATTTCTGTTGTGTCTTTCTGAGCTTATTTACACAATCATGTTGATGAACACAACTTGTGGGATGGTGTCCTGCTAAAGCCAGCAGTAAAATAAATTTAGGAAGCATTTATGTAGGCCACAGTACAATGTCCAGACGAAACAATGACAATGTTAAAGCTAGTCTGCAGAGACCACATAAGCAGATCAAAATGAAACAGCTCCAATATGAGCTTATGTTAGTAAGATTATGGTTCCAAGACTGTATTTTGGCAGGTCCTTGAGAACCGCTTCATGTCATTTAGGGAAGAGGCAAAACACTTTATCCATGAGAACCCATGGGTGTATCGTAGTGACTACAAGGCTACCAAAGCACAAGGTTATGGAAAGACACAGAGAAGATGTTTCCTCATTGGGAAAGAATAAACTAACAGAGCCAGATGCTGATTTGATGTCTTTGCCAGCTTCCTAATTCCAAACTGTAGTATAAAGCCCTCATACACACATGTGAGACTGTGAGAGGAGCCTCTGGAGTTTACCTGGCCCTCGTGGCATCAGGAAGCCATGGCACAGCAGCTGGGGCTCCCTCTCCAGAGCCGTCGACACCGGAATCGTCCATAAATGTACCAGAATCAAGAGCAGAGGATAGAAATCCTGCTGCACCGGGGAGCTGCCCGGGAGCAGGCTGTGGGGTGCAAGCAGCTGGGACCAGGCACAGCCGGTTCCAGCCTGCCCCAACTGACCCTAGCCCCACTGCGAAGCACATCTGAGCCCATCAGCACCGGTAGCGGCACCACCGGGAAGTGCAGTTAATGAAGGGCAAAACACCACAGGGGCAGTGAGGAAAATGAGTGAGGAACGGTCCAGCTTGTGCCCAGGCCAGGGAAGGAGGACGCGCTCATTGCCTGAGCAATGAATTAGATTGATTTTCCCTGAGATGAGCCTGTTTGTCCATGAGGGTGATTTGTAAACATGCTCTATCTTGACCCATGAGATTTTATCTCCTATTTTGTCCCCTGGTCCTGTTCAGGAGGGGTAGCAAGAGAGCTGGGTGGGACCCTGTTCCTCAGCCAAGTCCAGCCCCATACCTGCCTCACGCTGCATGGAAGCACCTCTGGCATTAATTACATAGGGACAAAAATTTTTCCCTTCATTAAGCAGCACTCAGAACAGTGGTTATGGACTCCCAAAAGCCTCTCTATCCACACAGGTCACTGGCAATGGACTGCAGCTTCTCACTCACTCATCTCCCTCTGATGTTTAAGCCCCGGAGCTGAGCACAGCCTTTAGGATCTTGCTCCCTCCTCAGCTCTGTGTAGGGCCCTGTGCAGCAGAGCTGGTTGCCAGTGTGTGCAAGCTGCCTGCCACCTCAGAGAACACACTAAAGAAGTCAGACAGGATATGAAAATGGGACTAAGATATGTTTATGCAAATTTAGCAAAACACACCTCTGCAGTAAGTGCTTGAAGGGATTAGAGAGGATGACAGGGTCTAACAGCTGAGGCTTTTCTTCTCATTTCTTGATGGAGACAACATTTTGTTGCACTACTTAGGCTTGCATCGGTTGACAAGAGTACCATGCTGTTATGGCTGAGCTCACTTTGTGATAAACTCTATGAAACCAGCACAGACTCTGAGGGCTAGAAACTGTGAGGGCTTGTCCTGGGTTCATCAGTAGCAGTCATTTTTCCCTTCTTAGTAGCTGGTGCAGTGCTGTGTTTTTGACTTGTGGCCTGGGAACAGTGCTGATAACACCAATGTTTTCAGTTATGGCTTAGTGATGTTTGGTCTGGCCAAGGACTTTCT